>CAHIKZ030000540.1:820000-843336 GCA_903632075.3 Acanthosepion pharaonis | reverse complement strand
AACAAAGAGAAATAAACTTAAAAAAATTAAACAAAAAAGGAGAAATACAAATAAATGGAGGAATGTCGACCAACCAATTGTCTGAACAGCGAAATGCAATCTTATAAGTGTTTGGAATGAAATGAAGAAGGGTGGAAAAAGTAAAAAGAGACAGAGAATGGGAGATGGGGTGTCCCAACCGACTGAAACATAAAAAAAAAAAAAAAAAAAAAAAATTGAAAATAAAAAAATAAATCAAAGCTAGGCGAGGACAGTCAGGACGGCTTTATAAATCTATAAAAACAAGATTTAAATAATGAAAGGTTTTTTTAGATCAGAGATTTACACTTTTCTCATCACTGACTATTGTTTTATGTTTTAGAAAAGGAAAAGAGGAATCTGAAGGAAAGAAATAAATAACAGAGGAAAAGCAGAAAGAGAGAGAAATGGAGGAAAGAAAAGGAGAAGAATAAGGAGAATAGAGAACGGGCAAGAGGAAAGAAAGAGATGAAGAGGGCAAGAGAAGGAAGAAGGTGGAAAGGAAAGAGAGAGAGAGATTGGACAAAAAGATAAAAGTAAAGATAGAGATGGGGGGGGCAACAAATGAAAGACAGGATATATATATATATATATATATATATATTTATATACAGAGAGAGAATGAAAGACTGAATAATAAAGAGAGTGGAAGCAAATGACAGAAGGATAGAGAGAGGAGACAACTAATGAAAGGTGGAAGGATAGAGAGAGGGGACAATGAGAGAAAGGCAGACGGATAGAGATAGGGGACGAGAGAAAGTCAGAAGGATAGAGATAGGGGACAACGAATGAAAGGCGGAAGGATAGGGAGAGGGACAGCAAAATGAAAGGCGAAGGATAGAGAGAGGGGACAACTAATGAAAGGTGAAGGATAGAGAGAGGACAATGAGAGAAAGGCAACGGATAGAGATAGGGGACGAGAGAAAGGCAGAAGGATAGAGATAGGGGACAACGAATGAAAGGCGGAAGGATAGGGAGAGGGGACAACGAATGAAAGGCAGAAGGATAGAGAGAGGGGACGAGAGAAAGGCAGAAGGATAGAGATAGGGGACAACGAATGAAAGGCGGAAGGATAGAGAGAGGGGACAACAAATGAAATGCGGAAGGATAGAGAGAGGGGACAACTAATGAAAGGCGGAAGGATAGAGAGAGGGGACAACTAATGAAAGGTGGAAGGATAGAGAGAGAGGACAATGAGAGAAAGGCAAACGGATAGAGATAGGGGACAACGAATGAAAGGCGGAAGGATAGGGAGAGGGGACAACGAATGAAAGGCAGAAGGATAGAGAGAGGGGACGAGAGAAAGGCAGAAGGATAGAGATAGGGGACAACGAATGAAAGGCGGAAGGATAGGGAGAGGGGACAGCGAATGAAAAGCGGAAGGATAGAGAAGAGGGGACAATGAGTGAAAGGGAAAAATGGTAAGCACAATCAAGATATTGATTCACTTTACTTTTTACAGATTATAGAGCTGTAAATTAGCCCAAAGAAATAATGAGTGTAAAAACTTGTGTTACAGAGAGGCACAGGATGTGAAGAAGTCTTCTGCAGTGAATAAAAAAAAATGACAATTTGCAAACAACAACAACAACAAAAACAAAAAAACAAATAACAACCACAGAATAATAGGGGAAAAAAAATCAAGGTTGTAAGAAAAAGTAAAAAAAAAAATTTTTAAAAAATAAGTTAAAAATAAAATAAAAGTTATTACAAATAAGATATTAAAAAAAATTAAATGAAATATAAAAATGTATTAAAATTTATTAATCAAAATTGCATACATTTATGTGTTATAGAAAGGAAAAGGTTGAGTAACAATCCTGGTCTAGTTTTTGCATTGAATCATATAACAATATTTTATGTTTGTTAATTTGAATTAAGCATTTTATTTTTAGCCAGCTCATCAGTAGAATTTTAAAATATCATGAAAAAAAAAAAAAAAGGTTTTGGGTAAAAACAAGCAAAAACAAGCAAAATTAACAGAGAAAAGCTGCAGGAAAAGTTGAAAAAGAAATGAAAATTTGCAAAAAAAAACAATAACAAAAACAAAAACAAAGAAAAAAAACACAAAATAAAAGGGAAAAAAAAAAATAAATTTCTTTCAAAAGAAAAAATAAAAAAAAAATTTTAGCAATCAGTTTAAAAAAAAAAAAAATTTTTATATTTATAAATATTAAAAAAATTAAAGTCAGAAAATATTTTTTAGATTGTGAGAATTTAAGGGGAAGATAAATAATGACTTGGTACAAATATGTGTTAACCCAAAGGAAAAAAAGATGGAAATATACTTAATCTAAATTTGATAAACAATCAATTAACAATATTTTTTGTTTTATGGTTAAACCTCAAAGGGTTGCTTAATGCTGCAAAATTTTTATTTTGATAATAGTATTGTATAATTTTTTTAAAAGTATTTCTGGTATTAAAAAAAAAAAACACCTCATAGTTTTTTTTAAAACAAGCAAAAACAAGCAAAATCCTAACAGAAAAAAGGTTGACCTGGGAAATCAGCAATTAATAAAAAAAGACATAAGAAAAAAAACCTGAAAGAAAAACACAAAAATAAAGAAAACATCTTAAAATAAAAGTTTATTGTCAAAAGGAAAAAATAAAAAACAAGAAATTTGAGGAGATCAAGCTTTAAAAAAAAAAAAAAATCTTTTTATGATCCTCATTGTAGCCCTTTGCAGGTTCTAGACATTGATAGTCCAGAAAATGCAAATTTACAAGACATGAATTTAGCTAATCAGTAATTGACTAACTGATTTGTTTTTGTTTTTACAAATCAACCCATTGCAGGTTATTTAAAACTGGAAAATATTGTAAGAATTTTTTTCAGATAAAGATGGCTGACAGAGAAAAACAAAGAACATTTGCTTTTTAAGCAGTTTAAAAGTTTCCAAATTCTTCATCTATATTTAAGTTTTGTGCCTCTAAAAGACATGGAGTAATGGATAGCAGCTTGGATTGAGGAATCAGAGATCTGAGTTCAAATTCTATTTGAATCCATTATATTCCCTTACCCTTGGGAAAGGTATGAATGCTCTTCTTCATCAACTAACATGAGTAAATAGCAGGACAGACTGGGTTCTATAGCCTTGGATGGCAACTGGTCTACTGCAGAAAGAAATGGCAACCTACTGCGGGAAAAAAATCTGCCTCGTCAGTCACGTATCGAAAGATACATGATCGCCTAAGCGTGTATCATACACAGCACATAACTGACTGACCTCTAAAATATTATACAGGGTGGCAAAAATACCTCCCACATAATGGTAAGACATTACTGGCAATGGAGTCTTCATCTAGCTAATGTCTTACCACTATGTGAAAGGTACTTCTGCTACACCATGTATAACTAATTTGTACGACTACTTTTGTTTTGTTTTTTTGATAAGGGTTGACGGAAAAGCTTGGCCACTAAAGAGGACATAACATCATCTTTGTTTCATAATATTCATTTTCAAAATGTTCCCCATACTTCATGCTATACTTAAGTTTTCTACCACTTTGAAATTATAAGACTAATTTGAAAAACTAATTTTGTTTTATTGTTTAAAATTTATCAACAATCCGCTTTGTTAAGGGTTGACTGAAAAGCTGTCCACTTAAGGATTTACACCACTTCCTCAAGCAACCCTTTCAAAATGCAAAGCACATTCATTATTACGATTGGAGATCTTTATTCATAGATGACTACAGTCTCTTTTTTTTTTCTTTTTTAAAGAATGTGATTCACTCTGTACAAGGCCTAAGAGTCACTCGAGGGAGAGAGTTACAGAGTAAAAGGCCCGGTTTATGGGGATATGTGGAGGAAAATAACAGGTAACCCGTGACCTGAAAAGGTTAAGATTGTAGTGATCTGGGAAGCATTCTTTTTGGAGTCAGTTTCCAATGTTGTAAGCATAAAGATTTTCTCTATTTGTTAAAATTATTATAATACTTGGCCCAATGCCATTTTTTTTTTTTTTTGAGAAAGTTTTTACCTTGAAAGTTTTGATTAACTCAGTTTTATTTCTTAAATTCATTAATGATCCTCTTTAATACTGACAGATTGAAAAGATGTCTGTTTAAGAAGGATTATAACACCATTTTTTCCCCCCTTGATGCTATACTCAAGTTTTTTTCCACCAAGAAAGGGTTAAGAAAGAAAGAAAGATAGATTAAAACAATTAAACCACTGGAGACTGAGATATTATTGAATTAGCAAAGAAATATCTCATCAGCTGCTCCAGGACAATCATCATCAACCAACTTCCAGGAATCACACCCTGATTCACTCCCAAAGCAAAACAACCCAGAATATTTATCCATGCATAAAATATTGCTGCCACATCTGGTCTGGCGCTTCTACTATGTATTAAGAGATTCTAGATTAAATAAAAAGAAGAATCTGCTATGTTACTAGTTCTGGCCTGGCATCTCGGTTTCAATCACTTTTTTCACTGTCATAACATAGCTTTCCTTACACCTTTTCTATAAATATTTTCATGGTAATTGCTCTGATGAGCTTTCATCTTTGGTAGTTAGACTTTATGCATTTAAGCTCAGTACTAGATTGGCGGCAAAGCTTCATCATTTTATAGTTGAAATGGCCAGATGTTACCTCAAGTTCTATGTTAACAGTTTCCTCTCACACACTTCTCGCTTGTGGAACTCTTTTCTGGCTTCTTCCTTTCCACTCAATTCTGATCTTCAAAAATTTAAATGCAATGTCAATCGTTATCTTCTGTTTTCTTAATTCCTCTTCTTTTATTGTCCTCTCGCTTTAATATTTTTTCTTTTTCATGTTCCCTAACACTCAGTAACCCTTTGCCTCTTAATGGCTTCATTGCCTTGCTTGGGGTGACATTCAAAACAAAAAAAGACAAAGGAGTTTCTTCAAAGTTATAGTGACAGCAATTTTTTTTTTTTTTTTTTACAGTAAGGTTCACTCTGTACAAGGCCTGGGAGCCACGCAAGGTAGAGTGTTATGTTAGGGGGTAGTTTATATGGATAGGAGAGGAAGATAATGGTTAACTCTAGACTTGAACAGGTTAAAATTGTAGTGATCAGGGAAACATCCTCCTGGGAGTCTGTTCCACAGGGCAGTGGTTCACGAGAAGAAACTGTGCAAGTGGAACTTACTTCTCGATGATGGAATACAGAGGGAATGTGGGTGGTTTGCTCCTATGTAAATGGCAAGGTGGGTCCTAACCATGAAAGTTAAACCTGGCAGAATCAAGAAATGTAGTTTGTCTGAGCACTTTTCATCGTAATAACGATAGAGCAGTTAAAGACTCACCACATCCCACCTGTAAGAAATAGATTGGAGGATAGAAAATAATTCTCCTCCAACAAGGACTCGGAGATGCTTTGAACTCTATCAAAACTGGAAAATGGAGACTGTGCAGCTCCGACACAAATATGGCAACAATACATCATCTTCGGCCTGATCTGGCTCTTATGAAGGTAGAGGATAGAATGAGGAGTCAGGTACTTACTGGAGTGGTACATTCATTCCAAGACATTGTTTTCACTGTTATCAAAATACTGTCTTGGATTACTATCCAATTCCTTACCTGGGACAAATTTTGCAGCCTTATTTTTCAGCAACAACATTTCTTCATGTTTTAGCCATCTTTAAGTACCAAAATGTTGTTTACTTAGATCACATCTACCAGCGGCAGGTATAACTATCCCCATCTTTGTGAAATCATGTAGAACGAAATTGATTTGCAGATAGCATGATGGTTGACATGGAAAGCAGAGTCCAAATTTTCAATCTTCATTTTGCACTTGGAAAAGGCATGAATTCATGCCTTCTCCAAGCCTCACCCAAGCTATAGTTTAAATAGCAAGGTAGAATGAGTCATCTAGCCTTGGGTGGCAGCCAGTCTAGATGAAGGACAAATTCTGAATTCAAAAACAAGGAGAAGAAAACGGTAAACCATTCCTTTAGCTCTCCCAAGAACAGTTATAGCAAGTCACTGAAACATAGGTAAGGAATCTGTGGAGAGCTATGACTGCCTACTTTCTGAAGCGATATTACATTAAAAAAAAATAACAAAAATTAAAAAGTAAAATTAGAAAAGGTGTATTCACTCATATGCAAATAACCTTGGGAAAGGTATGAATCCATCTTCCCCCCCAGCTATGGGTTGAATAGCAAGATAGACTAGGTTCTATAGTCTAGGTTGGTAACCAGTCTACTACAGAAAAAACAGCAACATATTGTAGAAAAATCTTCTGCCTAGTCAGTCATGAATGGAAAGAGACATGTATCGTGCATGGCACTTAAATAACTGAGTTGCAGGAGCCACCAATGTACCCCACCATATCAATGACAGACCCTATCAACAGTTCTGAGACAGTTACTGTTTACAGAATATTATATTCCATGCTAGTAGGAATATATACTTGACAAACATGGTGGATAAA
Source organism: Acanthosepion pharaonis (assembly GCA_903632075.3). Taxonomy (NCBI): domain Eukaryota; kingdom Metazoa; phylum Mollusca; class Cephalopoda; order Sepiida; family Sepiidae; genus Acanthosepion; species Acanthosepion pharaonis. The sequence goes on along the minus strand of CAHIKZ030000540.1, from coordinate 836,898 downwards.
ATAAGTAAAGGTGTATTGTAAAAACCAGTACAAAAAGAATAAAAGTAACAGTTATACACAAGGTTGTCGCAAGTCAATCCAGTAGTGAGTGCTACTATTGGAAGGTCGGTAGTTCATGTGTAAGTGACTTGTATTCAGCAGATCCCAGCTAGCCTCTGTAATCCGTTGACTTACAGATACTTATAGGTAGTAACTACCTATAGTGTAGTCAATTATGGGGGTGACAGGTTATTCCATTACATCACAGAACAATAAATTTTGTTTGAGAGAGAGTTTCAACTGCACCAAGAGCAAAATATTTCCTCACAAGATATCTTGTCAGCTGCTTCAGGACAATCACTGCTTTTACTGCCTTTACCCATCATTCAGGAATTGCCTTAAATCAGGATTTGAATCACCAGAGAGTCAGAATATTCAAGACAGAAATTTCTTAGGGGATTTAATGTCAGTCAAATCCCAAGTGGTCCTAATAATTTTTTTTTTTTTTTTAAATGACAAAAATTTTAAAAATGGTTAGAATATAAACCAAAAAAAAAAAAAAAAAAAAAAAAAATCACGCAAAAATCAGAAAACTTGCAAGAAGCAGAAAATAAAAAAAAATATGAAAAAAAAAAAAAGAAAAAACATCTCAAGAATTAAACCAAAACAATAAAGATGCCAAGAAGCACAAATAATTGGATCTGGAGTGCAGGGGGAGAGGTGCAGCAAAGTTCACTTCCAATTATCAAACATTTAAATCTTTTGCAAAGGTTATGTACTTCAATCATTTTGCAAAGGTTACGTACTCCAATCATTTTGCAAAGGTTACGTACTCCAATCATTTTGAAAACGTTACGTACTCCAATCATTTTGAAAACGTTACGTACTCCAATCATTTTGAAAACGTTACGTACTCCAATCATTTTGAAAACGTTACGTTACAATCATTTTGAAAACGTTCGTACTCAATCATTTTGAAAACGTTCGCACTCCAATCATTTTGAAAACGTTCGTACTCAATCATTTGAAAACGTTCACGTACTCAATCATTTTGAAAACGTTCGTTGCATCTCAATCATTTTGAAAACGTTACGTCTCCAATCATTTTGAAAACGTTACGTACTTCAAATTTCACGTTGTCTTACTTTTTATATATCTCACAAGATATTTTATTTTTTTTACTTCCTCTGTATCTTACTAAGCAAGATACACAGGAAGTTGGGGAGAGCCGTGATTGCCTACATCTTAAATGGAAATGACACATAAAAAAAAGATTGTGTCTTTTAACAATAAGGACCAAAAACACAAACAGTGATGGTAAATGGCTAAGTGTTACTTAGAACAACAAGAGAAAGAAAGTTGTGGTGAGCCATGACTGCCTTCATCTTGAAAAGGCAGGACCCAGAGGAAATGTAAAATTCCCACAGAAAGTAGTCAAAGAAGAAAGGATTAAATATCAAGTGCAAGAAGACCAAATGCATGGTCATAAGCAAAAGGATGACCCCTCCCCAGATAGTGGGAATTACAAAACAGAGATACCAAAATCAAACAAGTGCAGAAATTGAAATATCTGAGAAGTGTTTTAACAGAGGACAGAAAGAATGAAGCTGAGATTCAAAGATCCTGAGATTGGGATAGCCACGGAAACATTCCAAAAGCTAGGCAGAGTATGAAGAAATACTTGGTTTCGTTTGGTTTGTTTTATAGCATATCAATTGTAAGAAATCAGTTTGTAGATCAAGGTTTGGGTTTATTTTGTTTCATGGCATATGCCATATATGGTCTGGGGCACCTTCTGTTTACCTTGGAGTTCTTGACAAGATCCAGAGACGGATATGTAATATAATTGGCCCTGATCTGGCATCTCATCTACAGTCACTCTCTCACCAGATGCGCCGTCGCCTCTCTGTCTTTTCTATAAATACTTTCATGGTAACTGCTCCAATGAGCTGCTTTCACTGGTTCCCAGAATCCATGAATTCAGGCGCCCTATGAGACTGGCATCCCGCTCCCACCCTTACACTGTAGAAACTGTTAAATGTAGCCGTCTCTTCTACTCCAATAGCTTCATACCTCGCACCTCTCGCCTGTGGAACACCCTTCCCAATTATTGTTTCCCTGAGAGCTATAATCTCCAACTATTCAAATGTAATGTCAATCGACATCTCCAGTTACCTTGATCTATCCACTATCCCTCTCCTCATCCTTTCTTCTATCACTCCTATCTGCTCTTGCTCCTAATCTTCTGCAACCCCCTGCATCCTAATGGCTTCACGCCTTGCTCGGGGCATAATTCTTAAAAAAAAAAAAAAAAATCAACCTCAATGCTGACAAGATTTTTAGGATAGGTTTGTATGAATAGAATATGTATTCATTGTAAGAAATCAGTTTGTAGATCAGGGTTTGGGTTTATTTTGTTTTACGGTATATCAACCACAATGGGTTATTTAATATCAACAAGATTTTTATTACTGGTAATATTATTTTTCAAAAATGTATTGCTGGTAATAATTTTTTTGCAAAAAAGTATTTCTGGTATTAAAACCTATTTTTACACTTTCATAACATTTTGAACCCAGTTTGGGGGGGTTAACTATTTGCCCTTAGCTGGGACCCCTAACAGTTGCTACCACCACAGGTCAGGGTGGACCTGGGAACACCAGCAATTAAGAGGTGGTTCCACGCCCCTCAAAATCTGCTCAGAGGCCTTACTGTTGGATGTGGTTTATCATCTTACCCAGGACGCCACATTTGAGGGGATCTTACCCCTCTGCAGTGGTGCAATCAGCATATTCTCAAACCCCAGACAACAGGGCAGTAGAAACAAGGAAGAGTAATAAACTGCCATGTGATGTCATCTATGGTAGTGAGTGCTGGATGCTCTACTCAAAGATGAAGAGGAGACTTTAAACAACAGAAATATGATTCTACAGAAGGATGCTGAGGTTACTTTGGACCAAACATATGAGCAATCACAAAGTTTTGGTTTGAGTTGGATTGTTTTACGGCATATCAACACCTCAATGAGTTATTTAATACCGACAAAATTTTTATTGCTGCTAATAATTTTTTTTCTTCAAAATACATTGCTCGTAATAATTTTTACATAAATGTATTGCTTGTATTAAAACCTATTTTTACACTTTCATAGTGTTTTGACCCCAGTTTAGGGGTTAACTATTTGTCCATAGCTGGGGTGGTAGCAACCTAACAGGTGCTACAACCCCAGGTTAGAGTGGATCTGGGAACACCAGTAATTAAGAGGTGGTCCCACACTCCTCAAAACCTCTTGATCAGAGGCCTTGCTGCTGGACGTAGTTTATCATTTTACCCAGGACACCCAAATTGAATGAAAAAAATGGTAAATATTCATTGTACAGAATCCACAATGTTATGGTAAAACTGTATTATGATCCAGATACAGTACAGATATAAAGACTGTGTACAACATAACATGTAAGTATTAGAACTAAATTCTGCAGATTTCAGAGCTTACAAGGGAATTAAAAATTTTCATGTCTTTTGAATGAGACCCCAAAGCATCAAAAGTGATACCAAAAAACTAAGGAACATTTGTGACCTAGAATTTTGCTCCAAGATACTCTGTCTAATGGGTAGCCAGGTTCTCTCCAGAGCAGGTTTTATTAACTATTTGAAGTCATAGTCAAAGGCTTTATCTTGTAATGAAGAATTTAATTCCTTCTTTACTGATTGCTTCCTTTATGATGATGGCATTGATGACTAAATTTACTGCCAACGTGCAGGTTCAGAACTAGAAGCTTCCAGTTCCACCAAAACCTGCAACTGCCATCCATTCTTCACTGTTTGGCTTTGCAAGAGTTGGTTAAAGGTGAAAGAAAATCAAAGTAGAAGAAAGTGCCATTGGCATGAATTTGTTTATGGTGGACCTCAACTTGCCAGGAAATGACCCACACACTTGATTTCATGACCTTCCTCTGCGGCACATATGGAACGAGAAATGCGGAATCCAGTTATGAAACTGCAACAGACTGCCACTAATTCTGTTCTAATTTCAAGTGGCACCTTCTGTAGCATGTCCGTCAAGCGTAAACCTCTTCATAAGCTGGTTCAACTGTTTAGCATCTTGCAATGAAGGAAAAAGTGTTCCAAAGGCAAGCAATGAAAGATGGTTCCAATGAGAGGTCTCCCAAAAAAAACGAGAAAATTCAATGTTTTCAAAATTTTCAATATCTTCAGAATTTTCAATATGGCATAAAAGGATACGAGATAAACTGCTGAAATTTAAATGAAATCTGATGATCTTCAGGACAGGTCCTTGTTGAATCTGGCTGGAATGACTCATTAATTGGTGGCACAAGGACAAAGGGGAAGTGAGGGAAAGCAGGCTGACACTGTGCAACCTCTTCATCGTCTGCTTTATCTCGTATCTAAAAATTTAATTTCTTCTTTGCTGATCACCTCCTTTATGAGGATGGTGTTGATGACTAAATTCAACACCAGCGTGCAGTTTCAGGACTAGAATCTTCCAGTTCCACCAAAACCTGCTCCCATCATCCATTCTCTAATGCCATTTGGCTTTGCAAGAGTTAGTTGGAGGCAAAAGAAAATCAGAGTAGAAGAAAGTACTGATGGCGTGAATTAGTTTAAGGTGGACTTCAACTTGCCAAGAAGCGGCCCACACACTTGATTTCATGACCTTCCTCTGCAGCACATATGGAACGAGGCATGCATAATCCAGTTATGAAACTGCAACAGACTGGAGGAATGGGTTACTAAAGGGAATTAACTGAAACTGGGATCTTCAAAAAAGGCATGGCATGTGGAATTAGAACAATCTACCCCTATGGACTAAATAAAGGGTTCAGTTTGAAATTCCAAAGTATAACACATGAAGAAGGTTGGAGTGCACAATGGCTGAAACATTGTGAATGTAACAATAAAGATGAGGACAACAGTCTGAACGATGTAAATAGCGTAAATTGTGTCATTTAATTTCCAATTTTGTAAGACTCACCCATTGAGGATTTCCACTATGTTGGGGCACCTGAGATCAGTTTGATTTTCACATTGTTGCTCCACATTTGTGGCCTTGTGTCAGACGAAGTTAAACTTGAGAACTTTCTAGTAGAGGTAATGATTAGCAAACTAGCATCTTTACTCACTGTAAAAGCTGCCCCCATTGATTGATTGGTTTTCTATGGTTTATCAACCGTTTACAGGTTATTTAAAGCCAGAAAATATTTTTAGATTGTATGAATTTTTTCTTCTTTTTTGGAGATAATGATTTAGAGATACATGTCTGGATAAATAACCCATAGCTGTGGGGAGAAGAGGTGGATTCATACCTAATCAAAATTTGATAAACAAGAAATTATAATGTGGTTATAAAGTGGGAGATCAACTTTATATTACAATCAATATATAAACTGATCCATCACTTAGTTGCCAGAGTAGTTTTGAGACATTTATATTCCAGAGAATGTAAATGAATCTAAACAACATTCCTGTGTAGCTAATCAGTATTTGATGGATTCATTTTCTACGGATTATCAACCCTTTACAGGTTATTTAAAGCAAGGAAATATTTTTAGTTTGTAAGAATTCTTTTCTCTTTTGGGAGAAAGTAAATGATCTAGTGATATAAGTCTTACTAATTAACCCATACTTGGGGAGAAAAGAGGTGGATTCATACCTAATCAGAACGTGAAAAACAAACAAGAAATAATGTGGATATAAAGTGGGTGATCAATTCTATATTACAATCAATATATAAACCGATCCCTCACTTTGTGACCACCTTAGTTTATATACATTTATACTCCAGAGAAAGTAAATAAATCTAAAAGACATGACTGAGTACCTAATCAGTATTTGATAAACAAGAAATTATAATGTGGATATAAGGTGAGGGATCAATTCTATATTACAATCAATATATAAACTGATCACTCATTTTATGACCACCTTAGTTTCTATACATTTATATCCCAATGAATGTAAATAAATCTAAAAGACATGACTGTGTACCTAATCAGAATTTGATAAACAAGAAATTATAATGTGGATATAAAGTGGGGGATCAATTTTATATTACAATCAATATATAAACTAATCCCTCACTTTGTGGCCAGAGTAGTTTCTATACATTTATATTCCAGAGAATGTAACTAAATCTAAAAGACATGTTTATGTAGCTAATTAGTATTTGATTGACTGGTTGGTTGATTTGTTTTCTATGACTTATCAACCCTTTGCTGGTTATTTAAAGCCAGAAAATATTTTCAAATTGTAAGATTTTTTCTTTTGAGATAATGATGGTTTAGTGATACAAGACTTACTAATTAACCCATAGCTGGGGGGAGAAGAAGTAGATTCATACCTTTTCCAAGGATATTTGTGAATAAGTGAATATAACAAACCCAACAGGAATTGAAACTCTGTTCTCCAATTAATAATTCCATGCCATTATCCATTACACCATCTACACATCCAAGCTTACAACACCAGGTATTCTCAAGTGGTCACCCATCTAAGTATTGACCAGGCTTGATGTTGCTTAATTTTGGTGATCGTACAGGAACTGGTGGTAAGCCAAAACTGCTCCCTCGTAATGGATAGCAAGGGAGTTGCTGTAAGGAGCTTGAGCCCGAGTGCTCCACATTTGTGGCTCTGTGCCAGACTAAGTTAGGCTTATTAGAGTATTTTTGTTATTCAAAGTATTAGTGATTGTAAATTCTGAGACAAAAATTGTCCCCCATTATGTTTTGGTTTTAAGGTTTTGAAAAAGAAGGAAAAGATTAAAGCATAAAAACAGAAGGAAGGCATTAGCGTGAGTAGCCAGGATGAAATTGGAGTATAGAATTATGAAGGAAGAGACAGTGCAACTGACCACACCCGTTTCTTCAATGCTAGCTTGAAAAAAAGCAAAAGCTTAAAAAAGCAGTGTATATGACAATTTTGTTTCAGTTCTGTGCAGTTTTTTTTGGTGGGAACTACTTTTTTTTATTTTTATTTTTTTTAAATTTTAGGAGATTTTTAATTTTGTGCTTTTGTGGGGGGGGATGTATTTATGGTTTTTGTTTATTTTTCCTTAATTTTTGGAGTTTTTTTTTTTGCTTCTCTTTTTTTTTTTCTTGTTATTTTTTAGGGGCATTTATGTTTTTTGTTAATTTTTTTTTCTTTTTTTTCAAATTCATGAGTTTATTTTGGCTTGTTTTTTTTTCCCTTTTTTTTTTTTTTTTTACTTTTTCTTCAATTTTTGGGGGATTTTTTTTGCTTGTTTTTTTTTTTTCTTGTTATTTTTGGGGAGCATTTATTTTTTTTGCTAATTTTTTTTTTTTTTTTTTTTCAAATTTAGAAGTTTCTTTTAGATTTTTTTTGCACAGGGTATATATATTTTTTAGCTATTTTTTTTTTCTGGGGGAGATTTTTTTTCTTTAAATAAAATCCTTACAAATGGATGCATAGTTTCATCATATTCTTTTGTGATATTTATGATGGAAGATATCAATACATAAAAATTTACAATAATTTTCTTTTCTAATAAGATCTGGAAAAGCAAAAGCAAAAATATTCTGATGGTAATTTTAGCCATTTCCTTATATGGAAACATTTGGCATCAATTGACCAATCAGCAAGTGTTATTTTTGGTTGAAATTTATAAAATCTTTCTATTAAAACAACTTTTCATGCAAATAGATTTCTCAAGCCCATTAACTGTTATTGCTCTTTCTAGTGATGAGGACTTCCTAACATTTTGTTTGAACTGGTGTGGAATATCAACATCATAATTATGTTATTATTTTCTCTTCTATTTACATACGATATCAATTTTTACTTGATATTGCTGTAAAGTCGTCAAGTGACATGGTGTCTGTTATTTGGTAAAGTTGTGATTCTATGGCACCAATCCATGAGATTCAGACATAAAGAAGATTTACAGGGTTCAATTAATCAAAGCAATTTTTAAAGTAGTTGTATACAACTGACAGTTTAGATATTTCTGAATGAATTGGGTGCTATGCATGACATCCATATGAAAGTTGAGAGGTTTAATTAATTTTTAAAACTTACTATTTTTCTTATTTATATAAGTTAACAATTTTTTTTTAAAATCTATTTGGAATTCCTGAAAAAAAAGGAAGAAAGAAAACAAGAACGCAATTTCTCAAACAATTTCCCTTTTAACATCGGTAGGTGAAAATGTTATCTGTACCTAATTTTTAAATATTTAGAAAGAAATCTTTATTTGTGGAAAGTCTTGGTAATCTAAGATGCCACCTGTTTGTAGAAGGGGGAATGGAGTTGGTAAAAGTTAATGCTCCACAAAAGCAGTACTGCAACAACTTGAAGGAAAGAGGTTTGGAATGGTGAAAAAGACATTGCCTGATTGAAGGGTGTATGAAGGATATAAAAAATAAACAAAATACAAACTGTGTATAAAAAGGAAAGTCTGCTTTGTTTTTTCTCTTATCTCCAGAACAGAAATGAAAAAAAAAAAAAAATGGCAATAATAAATGAACCAGAGAAAAAAAAAGGAGAAAAAGATAAGGAAAAAAAAGGAAACAAGGAAAAACAGAAGAGGAAAAAAGAAAAAAAAAAAAGAAAAGCTGAAAAAAAAAAAGGGAGGAAAGAGGAGAAAGGAGGAAAGAAGAGAAAGAAAAAAAGAGGGAAAAGAAAAAAAGAAGGAAAAGAGAAAAGAAAGAAAAGAGAAAAAGGAGGAAAAGAGAAAAAGGAGGAAAAGAGAAAAAGGAGGAAAAGAGAAAAAGGAGGAAAAGAGAAAAAGGAGGAAAAGAGAAAAAGGAGGAAAAGAGAAAAAAAAAGAAAAGAGAAAAAAAAAGAAAAGAGAAAAAAAAAGAAAAGAGAAAAAAGAAAAAGAGAAGGAAAAGGAAAAGAGAAGGAAAAGGAAAAGAGAAGGAAAAGGAAAAGAGAAGGAAAAGGAAAAGAGAAGGAAAAGGAAAAGAGAAAGAGAAAAAGAGGGAAAAGAGAAAAAGAGGGAAAAGAAGGAAAAGTGAAAAGAAGGAAAAGAGAAAAAGAAAAGAGAAAAAAGAGGGAAAAGAGAAAAAGAGGGAAAAGAGAAAAAAGAAGGAAAAGAGAAAAAGAAGGAAAAGAGAAAGGAAAAGGAAAAGAGAAAGAGAAAAAGAGGGAAAAGAGAAAAAGAGGGAAAAGAAGGAAAAGTGAAAAGAAGGAAAAGAGAAAAAGAAAAGAGAAAAAAGAGGGAAAAGAGAAAAAGAAGGAAAAGAGAAAGGAAAAGAGAAAAAAAGAAGGAAAAGAAAGAAAAGAGAAAAGAAAGAAGGAAAAGAGAAAAACAAAAGGAACAGAGAAAAAAAAAGGAAGGAAAAGAGAAAAAAGAGGGAAAAGAAGAAAAGACAGAAAAAAAAGAAGATAAAAGAGTAAAAATGAAAGAAGAAAACAAGAAAAATGGATTGAATAAAGGGTTTGGTTTTAATTCCCAGAAGTTTATCAGAGATGAGAGATCCCTGAAGAAGGCAGGAGAGAGTACAATGATTGAAATATTGTGACTGTAACAACCATGATAAGAACATTAGTCTGAGTCAAACAATGTATACTAATACAGAAAAATTATATATATATATATATATATATATATAGTATTTTGCATTAACAGTTCACAAAAATAAACCCAAGTGCAATCTGAATGAGAGTACTGAATTTTATGGAATATAATAATGAAAAAGGGCTTGGCAAATTTGACACTCAAAGGATGTACTGAAGGCAAGAGGGACACAGAGAAACATCAAGTAACCTACCTAACAAGTTTGTCTAAATGGATGGCAGAACAGGGTGTGGGAGGGAGAGTAAAAAGGCAAACATTGCTCCAAGCAAGAAAGGATGAGAATATGCAGAGAGCCACGACTGCCAAAGTCCCGAAGGGTGGCAGCACATAAAAGTAAAAATAATACTACTACGAATAACAAATTTTTTAAACAGAATAATACACTTTTTATGAAAAACAAGTGGGAAAACCGCAAGAGTTAGAGCGACAAAGAAGTTGTGGAGAACCATGACCACCCATGGCCTGGAAGGATATGGCACACAAAAGAAGAATCCACATGGACAACAAAGACAAAGAGGGGGCAAGAGGTACTTAGATCAACAAAAGGCAGGAAGTTGTGGAGAGCCATGATGGTCCACGTCTTGGAGGGACAGTACATAAGAAGAAGAATGTATCTTTTATTAACAAGAACCACAACAAAAAAGGACAAGAAATGAGTAAGAGTTACTTAGATCAACAAAAGACAGGAAGATGTGGAGAACCTAGAAAGAGCATGTCAAATTAAAGAAGATTATCGTCTATCAGACTTGAAACTACTCATATTTTATGAGGGAGGTGTTGAAAAGTTCTTGCCCTAGTCATTAAGAGATTTAGGGAAGTATGTATATATATATATATATATATATATATACATATATATATATATATATATATATATAATTATATATATAAGTAATTCATCGAGTCTGAAAAGTCTCCTTTAAATATAATTATCAAATCCTCCTAAAAATTTCTAATATATATATATATATATATATATATATATATATATTATATATATACACAGGGTGTCCATAAAGTTCGTGTGCACTTTAAAAAATTTATAACTATTTGTATTTGTGATAGAAATAATTTGTAAAAAAGATTAGAAAGAAGTAAATCTATATTTTTTAAGGTTTTATTGAAATTTTATTTAAGTTTCCACATGTCCTCCATCATTAGCAATCCAATGGGTAATACGATTTTGCAGTTCACGGAAAACATTTGTCAACTGATTTAGAGTAATGCCTGAAATCACATTAGTTATTTTAGCTATACTTAAAACTGGGTACATTAAACTTTATAACATTTTTTACAGATTATTTATATCTCAAATACAAATAAAGTTAAATTTTTTTTAAAGTGCACATAAACTTTATGAACACCCTATGTGTGTGTGTGTGTATATATATAATCGAGATCACCCCAAGTAAGGCAGTAAAGCTACTAAGACACAAGGGGTTACTGAGTGTGTAAGAATTAGAAAACAGAAACATTACTAAGGAGCAGGAACAAGAAGAAGAGTAATCAGGAAGACAGTAAATAGCAATTGACATTGCATTTAAATTTTTGAAGATTAAAACTGGCTAGAAAGCATGGAGCTAGAATAGAGTTCCATAAGTTGAAAGTGCAAGAAAAGAAACTGTTAGCATCGAATTTATGGTTACATCTAACCAAATCAACTGTAAACTGATGAGACCTCGACGCTTGTCTAGTACTATGCTTAAATTCATAAAGTTTCAGTACCATAGCAAAGAGTTCATCCAAACAATTATGATGAAAGTACATAAATACACACACACACATATTTATTTATTACTAGCTTAAAAGTCACACTCCATGTGGCATTTTAAGCTACATCCTGGGGTGGGCTAATTGAACCTCTAGCCCAAAACTAAAGGCACCTCTGGCCCAGGTTAGAAAACAGCAATAATAATTTTGAAGAAATAATTTTGTGTTATAGTGGAACACACCTATTCTATAGTTAATAGACTCTCCCACCTATAATAAGTAGTAGTAGTAGTAGTAGTAGTAGTAATAGTTGCCGAGTCGCTCAGAGTGAGTTGGTCAGTCAGTCGATGTCGGACAACCGTTAGTCGGATACTAAAAGTATCAGCGACCACCACTAGATTTCTCTGTGTCATTACCTATTATATCAAGTTCCTAACGTTTTGTACGTCGAACCTATTTTAGGACCAACTTAGTACAAATACAAGCCTCCACTGTGAAACCACTCTACAACACTTTGAATTCCTCATTTCATTCCATGGAGCTTCAAAATCTCAGTTTAACACTGATTCAGGATATAAATCCAATTTCAACCAAAAGACTGATTTGGGCCGAAAGTCAACATGTAATCAAGTTAAAACAGTTTTCCACTTTGTCTAATTTATCAAACATTGTCTGAATTCTATATCCTATTTATACACAGATGCACAAAGGCGTTGAGTGTTTTTGGTGCTACTTTCTTTCCAAAACATCAGAACATGTACATACTAAAACGTATTTGGAAATGCTTTTCAGAAAATTTCAGCAGAAAAACAACAAAAGAAATTCACTCAAATTATTATCACTCAATCACTTATTTTTAAAATCTGTAAACAAAAACTGTTATAGATGCAGCCAGTTCTGCGATCTTCAATCTCTTCCACCGAATTCTCTGTTCCTATCTTCCTCTCTTCAAAAATACTTTAGTATCCACATGCATAGCCTTGGTGTCTATGTCTGTGTGCATCTACCATTGGCAAGAGAACTTTTAAGACTCTGGATTGTTCTTACATGTGTTCAACAGCAGATCTACTATAAAATTAATGATGCTTAAACTACACGGCCTCCTAAACCCAGAGGGGCCTCTGAAGCAACTTTTTTTGATGGAATTTTTCAACAAAACTGATGGGCTTCTTTTTGTTTTTAAAGTGTTTATTAAAATAAAGCCATTTTAGTGATAGAATCATTAACCAATGGATTTTGAAGTAACTGATGTCGGTCTGAGAATATGCTCTAATACTCGTTTCATATGGCCTCAAAATTACCCCTGTAAATGGTCAAATTTAAAGATTTTCTTGGTGACTTACAGTACCCAAACCCTCAGCTGCATTGACTCAGAATCTATTTATAGCCTACATTTAAAATGTAATCATGGTAATTTTAAAGGGTTGTCTTATTCGAGGTGGGTTCACGAGACTCTTGCACGAGCCCTGTCTGAAACATTAAACCTTTCGCTGCCATCTCCCCCACTCTGTCACCCAATTTTTTCACTGTATACCCACCCATTTGCAACCCCTTTTATATCCTTGATGTTTATATACAGAAACCCTCTTATAAATAACAGTTAAATTTTTATAAACATGTGTTCAGATAGGCACACCTTTCCTGGCGCAAGTGGGTTAGATGTTAAAAAAAAAAAAAACAGTATGTAAAAGTCACTATTTTTCATCTATAATGTCAGCATCATGCATTAAAACTGTTCAACTTTTACAAGAAAAATCTCGAGTTGATGTTAAAAATTGCTGCAAGACATTGTTGATTTATTTAAGATGGAATGATCCATTATGACATGTCTCTAATTTACACTATTTACATTATTCAGACTATTGTCCTCATCTTTGTTGCCATATTTATTACAACTTTTCAGCTGTTGTACATTCCGGCCTTCTTCAGTTGTTTGGAATGTCGAACTGAACCCTTTATTTTGCTCACTGGGGTAGACTGTTCTAGTTCCACGTACCATGTTTAGTGGATGTCAGTTGTCAGTTATCTCCTGTTAATTCCCCTCTCCAAGTTCTCCACTGCCTTAACTGGGTATTGAACTCACACTAGATGGGTCCTGTCACTGGATCTAACTAACGCCTTTATCCACTGTGCCATGTATCCTTGAGTACACATGGCACAGTGGATAAAGTTGTTATATAACCCAAAGAGTGACAAAATCTGCTATATTTCTAAAGTCACATGTCATGCAACACTGTGTTTTACTATGACTATGTAATATGATCCATGATTGTACATAAACTCGGATCCATTACATTCACTTATCATCATCTTACGTCATCCTGAATCCCGTTTCTTTATTGTCCTTTTCAGCACTATTACACTTCCGGACCCCCCCCAGCCACCTTGTTGTACGTAAGTGCCCATTCTTTTCTGTATCATTAATGTTGAAATTGTTTATTTATATGACTTTTTTGTGCTTAATATGATTTTTATATAATGTTATTGTTTCTATATTATTCTACTCATTAAGAATATTTAAGCGAGTCATTTTTCATTGTGTCTCGATTATTGAACAACTAGAAAGACTAACACCAATTCTGACTCGGCTACAGTACACGCTTGGGGGGGGTGAGAAAGTGTAATAGTGTCTCCTTTTCCTTACTTCTCCTCACGTAACCACCTGCATCCTAGTGGCATTATCACCTTGATTGGGGTGAAATTAAAAAAAAAAGCCAACAGCCAGAGTGGAGAGTTCTCTCAATAGAATCAACCAAAGCAAGGTAACCAAGTTGGACGACATCAGCTGTGGTTTGACCTGGGGATGTATGGGAACCACCAGGTCTACTTGCATAAGGTGCTATGCATGAATAAATACCTTTCTGGGTTTCAGCCCAGGTATGTGACGGGAACTGGTCAGGTGTTCAGCTGTGCAATGACACTACGAACAAACCCAGTCATGGGACTAATGATGATGGCAAACAAAAGTTATAAAAAATAATTCATTTAAATCAAAATTCAAAAATATTTCCATGCATCTTTGCATTTTATGAGTTAGTACTCATGCACCTAATTGTTTATTTTAAAGACAAACAAACAGAGGCCAACTAGAACAGGAAATGTTAGCAGCAGACAAAATAACATTACAGAAGAGCAACAAGAAAAACATCAGGGGAGATAATTCATCTCAGTTTTCATCAACAAAATATCTAGAACTCAAGAAAACAAGTTTGTGCAGCTAAAGTAATGGTTATCAGTGCAGAAAGTGGAATTAATGAGCTGATTTCAAATTCTGGACTCATCTGTTGCATTCACAGGACAATTTTAGCCATTTCCCTATATGGAAACATTTGGCATCAATTGACCAATCAGTAAGTGTTATTTTTGGTTGAAATTTATAAAATCATTCTATTAAAACAACTTGGGAACATAAATCAATTCATTCTACTCTTTATGGGTTAAATAGTAGGTTAGAATGGGCTCTCTAGGAGAAGGGCAAATTTGAATTCAAAACTGGAGAAGGCTATGGGAAACAACACCACCATTTCACAGATAAAGAAAAAAGTTTGTGGAGAACCATGATTGTCAAATATTTTGAAGTGACATGACATAGAAGAAGGAGAAAAAAGTAAACAAAAAAAATGTAGTAATGAATAAAAAATAAGAGAACAGATGAAAAAGAGAGAAATGACAAAAAAGAGAGATTTTTTACTTTTTTTAGAGAGAGAGAAAGATAAAAAAGAGAATAAAGAGAAAAAAAAAAAAAAAAAAAGTAAAAAAGAGAAAAAAGAGTAAAAAAGAGAGTAAAAAAAGAGTAAAAAAGAGTAAAAAAAAGAGAAAAAAAGAGAATAAAGAGAAAAAAAGAGAGTAAAAAGAGTAAAAAGAGAGTAAAAAGAGTAAAAAGAGAGTAAAAAGAGTAAAAAGAGAGTAAAGAGAAAAAAGAAAAAAGGGTAAAAGAAAAAAGAGGGTAAAAGAGTAAAAAAAAGTAAAAAAGAGTAAAGAGAGAGTAAAGAGAAAAAAAGAGAGTAAAGAGAAAAAAAGAGAGTAAAAAGAGAGTAAAGAGAAAAAAAGAGAGTAAAGAGAAAAAAAGAGAGTAAAGAGAAAAAAGAGAGTAAAGAGAAAAAAGAGAAAAAAGAGAAAAAAAAGAGAGTAAAAAGAGAAAAAAAGAGAGTAAAAAGAGAGTAAAGAGAAAAAAGAGAGTAAAGAGTAAAAAAGAGAGTAAAGAGTAAAAAAGAGAGTAAAGAGAAAAAAAGAGAGTAAAGAGAGTAAAATGAGAGTAAAGAGAAAAAAAAGAGATAAAAGAGAAAATAAAATCATTTCTAAATATGCGTTTTCTATTTTCTCTCTGATTATAAATGTAAATTATCCCAGTGAATAACTCTTGATGTATTTTTTTTTTTAGAAACTGTACCCATGGGTACTTCAGGGTGGCTGGTATAAAATAATGGTTACCAAGTCACCCCTTGGAGTGAGTAGAATCCTTATTAAACGTTCCATACTTGTGGCCCTGTGCCAGACTCATGTATGCTTAGAAAATATCTATATGGTATCCCCAAATTCAAAAAATGACATTTCTATCAACCATTAGATTTGGGATTGGACAAAATACATTGAAAGATCCAAAGTAAAATTTGTGGCATTTTGGATACCATTTAAAGTTTATAACAAATGGTTGGTAGAGTTTCAAGCTACAAGGGACAGAAAATTGTGGAAGGCTATGACCGCCTCTATCCAGAAGGGACAGGGTACAAAAAGAAAAATAAGAAAAGTCTTATTTTCTAAAAGTCTCGTTGGACGTTGAGAATACCATGGACTGAAATTGTGAGCAAGAAGGAAATTCTAAAGAAAATATGAACTACATAGAAACTGGTATCAACAATCAGAAAGAGAGACAATTAAACATCAAAGACATATAGAAATAGTGTAAGATGCCTTATGGAAACTAAGCAAAGGAAGATGCAAAGAGGACATTTATATTTGCAAACAGAAAGAAATATTTTGGATAAATAATGAGGAAAGAGTGTTTGGGAAATTTAACATACACAAGATATTGAGGGAATGAGGGGGCTGAAGGAAATATCTGGTAACCTACCTAATCAGCTTGGGTGAGAGAACCGGGACAAAGAGACATAGTAAAATGTAAAAAGAGCAGAGAGTTACTGCTCATATCCTAAAGGTATATGCTACATAAAAGAAGAAATCTGCTTTTCTTTTTTTGTTGAATATGCAAACTAAGTACTTGTAACTGTTCTGCTGTAAAAAAAAAAAAAAAAAAAAAAAAAAAAAAAACAAAAAAAGAAAAAGAAACAAAAGAAAAAAAAAAGAAAAGGGGTTTACGTGTTGTTGAAAAAGAAAAAAAGAAAGAAAAAAAAAAGTGTGTTTACAGTGTGGGTTTACGTGTTGTTGAAAAAGGGTCCAACTTCCTGCTAAATAAAGGGCGGACTCAAGTTGAGTCCAACCAAAGAGGTAAAGAAAAACAAACAAGACCCCTGTATATATATATATATATATATATATATATGTGTGTGTGTGTTTCATATATATATATATATATATATATATATCGGGGTCTTGTTTGTTTTACATTCAACATCATCACTTGATAAGACACCGGAGATGTTGAAATGAAACAAAATGGCTATTTTTGTAGTGATTTTATAACATATTTATG
>CAHIKZ030000540.1:672500-817500 GCA_903632075.3 Acanthosepion pharaonis | reverse complement strand
AAAAAAGGAAAAAAGGAAAATAAAAGGAAAAAGGAAAATAAAAGGAAAAAAGGAAAAGAAAAAGGAAAAAAGGAAAAGGAAAAAAAAGAAAAAGAAAAAAGAGAAGAAGCGAAAACAAGGGAATTCTCAAGAAGAAAAAATAGTAAACTGTACAACTACTTGCTACAATCAAACAAAACTAAAAATGCTTCATACACCTTTTCAAGCAGACAACAATAATTACAGTTTATTTTTTTGAAAAAAATATCAAACAACAACACTAGTTAACACAGGTGAAGGCAATGACGGATTAGTAGTATTAAGAAAGGAGGAGGAGAAGAAAGTAGATAAATGAAAAGGGGGTTCCAAAAGTTACGGTTCTTAATTAATTAAATGCTGGTAGCAGCAGCAGCTGCAAGAGGAGATAATTCTTACGTTTTTTCTTAAGTCTATCTAATGTTCGCTCTCTTTCAAGAGGGCGGTTGTTGCCGACATCCCCTGAAACAGAATAAACAACACACCAATCAACGTGAAAATATTTAAAGGAATAAAAAAAAAAAAAAAAAAAAAAAAGGAACAAAGAGAAAACGAAAAAGAGAAATTTTAACTTTTATGCAACATTTATATGAAAACTTAAAAAAAAAAATTTGAATTGAAAGAAGCAAAATTTGTAACTTTTTTTAAAATTCAATTATAGGTTTATTTTTTTAATTTCATAAATTTAAAAAAAAAAAATATGTTTTTTTTAACTTCAATACTATCTTAGCAAACTATTTAAAATAAGATGATAAATATAAATTGAAAAAAAAAAATTCAGTAATTTTCGTAATTTAATAATTTTTTTTTTTTTACAAATTTAAAGAAAAAAAAGAGTCCTTTTTTTTTTTTTAATAAAATCTTTATTTCAGTAAGCTTTTTAAACATTGATAAAATATATATTTTAATATAATGATATTAATTATAATATTATTATTATAATATTATATTATATTAATAATATTATAATAAATTATATACAGTGTAACCTGGATATAAGAGACCCGGATATAAGAGAAACCCGGATATAAGAGAGTTGTTGGGACCAGAGAAGAAGTCTCTTATATCCGGGTTTGGTCTATTTTATATACATTAACACAGGCTCTAATTTGGGACCAGAGAAAATCTCTCTTATATCCGGGTTTCTCTTATATCCGGGTCACACTGTATTGATATAATATTACTCACATTTCATCAATAAAAAACATTGTATTTCCTGGCATCAAAGATACTATCTCCAATTGAAACTGTTGTAAATTTGTTTATCATCACTTTCCAAATCCTTTAGTATCATCTTCTACCTTACTCTTGAAGGTAGAGAGTTATGACCTTGTGCCAAACCAACCATTGCAGGGATGGTAGATAAATCATTTCTATATTGTAATGACACTTAAATGTTTTGTCATGTTCTTTATTAAAGAAAATGTGGTAAATTTTGACTTTCATGCCTGCCAAAAAAATGGTGTGTCAAAAGGAGAGTTTTTCCTTTGACACTGCTGTTATTTTAACAAACTTCACTTCATCAGCAATGTTTGTTGTTTTAAGAAATGATGATTAAAATTTTTTTAAAACCTGAACATATGATGAAATTGAATTAATACATTTTCTTTGTTCTTGAGAATTGACAACAAAAATAATAAACTATTTATTTATGAGATTGTTTATTTACAAGAATAATTTATATTTACAACATTCTGAACACCAAATAATACAATGTTTATAATTTATCAATTTATAAAGAAATAAATATGAAAATAACTTTTTATTCATAAATTTATAAAAAAATGTCTGAACAAGATAATGATGATTAACTGTAATCATAAAATTCCTCACATTTCTTTCATGTCAGAATTCATTGATATTTACATAAAATTACGAATAATAAAAAAAAAAAAAACTTGTTTTCATAGACATTTATAAAATGGTAAATAATAAATATTGCATTGTAGATGGTTTACGTAATTTGATAATTTTTTAATTTTTTAAATTAAGAGATTTCTTTTCATGTCTATTTCTTTATAAAAAAAACGTAAAATAAATATCACATTGTACTTGGTTCACATATTTTTATAATCTTGTAAATAAACAGAGAGAATGAAGGTAGTAAAAAATAATAGTGGTGTCAAGGGAAAAACTGTCCTTTTGATATACTGTTCTTTTGTGGGCATTAAAATTTGTCAAAAATTTAAGTCAGGTTCTACTGTGAAGGTTACTTCTTTTTAGAAAAACACGATTCCTTTTCTTGATATTTTGGAAATATATCCTTGGGAACAAGTAATACAATGATTTTTTTTTCTTAAACTTTGTAAAAATGAATTTTTCAAATGTTAAATACTTTCAAATGAGTTAAAATATTATTATTAATATTAATTATTACTTTTCATTCTAAAAATATAATTTTTCCTGATAAAAAAAAGGAAAGCATGAAATAAATTATTTCTGAAAGCTGAGAAAAAAAAAACAGGAAAAAGAAAAGAGAGGGAGGAAAAAGAAGGGAAAGGGAAAAGAAAAAGGGGGAAAGAGAGGGAGGAAAAAGAAGGGAAAAAGAAAAAAGAAAAAGGGGAAGAGAGGGAGGAAAAAGTAGGGGAAAGGGAGGAAAAAGAAGAGGAAGGGGAATGAGAGGGAGGAAAAAGAAGGGGAAGGGATAAAGGGAAAAGAGGGGAAGAGAAAAGAAAAAAAAAAAGAAGGGGAAGGGAAAAGAAAAAGGGGGAAAGAGAGGGAGGAAAAAGAAGGGGGAAGAGAAAAAAGAAGGGGAAAGGGAGGAAAAAGAAATGGGAAGGGAAAATGAGAGGAGGAAAAGAAGGGGAAGGGGAATGAGAGGGAGGAAAAAGAAGGGGAAAGGGAAAAAGAAAAAGGGGAGAGAGAGGGAGGAAAAATAAAAAAGGGAAAGAGAGGGAGGAAAAAGAAGGGGAAAGGGAAAAGAAAAAGGGGGAAAGAGAGGAAGGAAAAAGGAGAAAAACAAAAAAGAGAATAAAAGGTGAAAAAAAAAAGAAAATGAGAGAGAGAGAAAAATTAATTTAAAATAAAAACAAAAAGGATTTGATACCCTCCCCCACAAAAAAAACAAATAGAAAGACATTAAAAATCTTTTTTAGAAATTTGTAGACTAAAGAATTCCAGGGTTTTGAAATGCTGAAATAAACCTAGGAAGATTTCTTTTTTCATTTTTGGATTAAGATGACAAATTTATTTAAGTCTTCAAGGCTTTACCCATTGCTCAGATGATGACAGATATTTTTCATTTTTTTTTTTTTAATTGACAAAAACAAATCTAAGAAATAAAAACACCATCTTTATGCAGTATCATTATATTTTAAACCCTCGCAAAAAATTACTTAAATTCATATGAAAAAAAAAAAAGAAAAAATAGCCTTACTTCTATAAATTTATTTTTGCATAATACAGCAAAAATGGCACATTATAGCATGACTTTTATTAGAGAAATACCATTGAAATGTTCTAATTTGAGGAATAAAGCAATTTCTGGTCTAATCTGCATTCATGCTGACCCCAATAATAATGATCCAATTTTTGTTTGTTACAAAAGCTGAAAAGAAAATTATATCAACATCTGAAAAAAAGGAAGAAAAAACTCAAATAATTATTAATTGCTTCAGAAAATTATGGTACCTGTGAACTAATGATAAATTTATTAAAAAATATTTTTATAGAGAAATCAATCTTTTTAGATACAAAATAAGTATAATTATTTCACAGATTTCATTATTATGTGAAAAAAAAATTTCTCCCTTCCATCATAAACATTTCTACACTTTATTAAAAAAAAATAACAAAAGAAAAATTTCAAAAGTGTAAGCATGTTTCTTCAAACATTAGTCAACAGTAGTTTTCTGCTGATCAGGGATTCATTGGAGTACAAGTATAGCTAACTTTAAATTTTACAGGATGTGGCAGAAAAATCTCCCACATATACCTCCTAGAAATACCTTCTACATAATGATAAGAGATTAGTGGTAATGGTATCTTCATCGAGCTAATGTCTTACCATTATGTCCAAAGGTATACGTGGGCAGTATTTCTGTTGCACTCTGTAAACTGGATTTGGGCTAATTAGAATCATTTTTTTTTTTTTAGTTCTCTCTCTCATAACATTATGTCACTTCAAGACATAGGCATTCCACAGATTAATTTTTTTTCTTGTCTGTGTATTGCCATGACTTGTGTCATATGCCCCAGTCGACGAATGGGTTTATAAGAGATAAATTGTCGTCATCAAATGACGCCACTGGCATCTAGAGATATATATATTCTCCCACCTGTCGAGAATACAAGCTATCTCTCCCAGATTGTGACAATGGTCAATTGGTAAACAAAAAATATTTTTTTTTAAGAATATACTGTCTGATTGGGATAATCGAACAGTAATCTTAACACTGGCCCAGGTCCGGGGCTTAGGATAAATTTCAAGATGAATACTGATCCACAATACAAGGATGAACTATAAGGAGGCTTAGCGATTTTTGATACAAGAATTTTAAATATGTACAAATATCAAAATAAAAGAACAGATAAGTATGAGTTAAAACATCCATCTCATTTGAACAGACCAAAATCTCAAAACTTACGTTGGGATATCAAAATTTGTCCTAACACCAAATGGATTCAACTGAACCCGAAATAACATAAAAAAATATAAGTATGAATTACTATGAATTGAATGCAGAAGCCAACGCATACACAAAAGAGTTGGGATAGGAGTTACAATTATTGTTTTTACATGTGGAAAGGTGTTTTTCAAGAAAATAATATTCATGGATGTATGTATATCTTTCTACTACGGGTACAAAAATATGATTACTTATCTTTTATATTCAGTTCTCTTTTTATCATTGTCCTTTCTTTTTCTTTCTAAACAAAACACAATTTCACACACTGTCCCGGCAGTAACAGAGGTATACACTTTCTTCCTCTCTTTGTTTTGCCTTTTTCTTTAAATGAGGCTTCCTTTTCTTCTGTGGGCAGTTCCTGTTTCCAAACCCGAAATGAAAATCACTGCAAACAGGGATATACACTTTCTTCCTCTCTTTGGTTTTCTTCTTTCTTTCCTCCTTCTTTACACAATTCACTGGTATCTTATAACAGAGTTATATCTGGTTTTCCTTTTTTACTTTCTTTACACAATTCAACTTGTAACAGAGATATATACTTTCTTGAATATCTCTGGTTTTCCTTTTTTTTTTTTTTCAGATTAAAACACCTTTTCATTTGAAACACAGGCTGAATCCTCAGTGTATAAATTTCTCGTCTTCAATTTGGGGTTCTCAATCAGGAATACTTCTTGTTATATTTCTTGTCCGAGTTGCCTGGGTTGAACTGGATAAACACTGTTCCATCACTATCAAATAAGTCTTATCTTTCCGGCATCATAAACTATCAGCGTTTAGGATTCAGGTCTTGCCTCTTCAAAGTCAAGATAGCAACTGATTCTCAAGTGAATCTCTGACTATCACATGTCTTAAGTTTTTGAACAGATATACAGTGGGCGAATTCCAGTCTTACATCAGTCCCCTGTCTAGCTTCTGTCTAGACATTTGTAATTGTCATCTGGTAATTGGGTCAGTCAACCTTTTGACCTGCCTTCCAAAAAATGTCATAAGACACCCCATTTGAACAGATATACAGTGGGCGATAAATTGTCGTCTAAATGAGGCTAAATGAAAATAACACTGGCATCTCATTTGAACAGATATACAGTGGGGATAGGCTATCTGCTTTCGAAAATGAAAATAACACTGGCATCTCATTTGAACAGATAACCTTAATTTCATCTGAATTTTAGTAACTACATCTCATTTGAACAGATATACAAAATGGAAGCTCATAAATTACATCTAAATGAGGGCGAAATCACTGGCATCTCATTTGAACAGATATACAGTTGTTGGATAAACATGTTAAAATATATGTAAAAAACAATATACAATAACAAATAAAAAAGATATCTCAACCAAACAAATATACAAGGTGGGGAGGATACAATTGGATAATAAATAAAGATATCACCATAAAAAAAATGAAATAACAAAAAATCTCATTTGAAAAAAAAAAAAAAAAGGTAAAATTCTTTGGAACAGATAAAATGGTATTCCAAATAGAAAATAACACTTCCTCATTTGAACAGATGCTACTTTGTAGAATAGATTCTCATTTGAACAGAGGATGATTCTTAAATGAGCATGATAATCACTGGCATCTCATTTGAACAGATATACAGTGGCAATCAACATAAATTGGACTTTTGTGCCCACAAGAAAACAAATGGATTCATTTGAACAAATACAATGAGGGATAAATTTCCTTTAAATTTGGCATCTCATTTGAACAGATATACAGTGGTGACTTGATAAATTCACCATGCCAAATGTGGCTTAAATGACTGTCTCATTTGAACCTCACTGGCATCCAGACCCTGAAATCTATAAATTAATGCAAATGGTGAAAATTCCCTCATTGGATTTCCTCACTAAAATACATGAAATGATTATAAAAAATAAATTAAAATAAACAATCTAATGAATACATATTTTTGTTGCCAATTCTCATTATATGTTCAGGGTTTATTCCCGTTCTAATCATAGCAGATATATGTAGAGGTAGTGTATCTCCGCTCCGACTTAGGGATGGTTGACATTCAGTGCCAGATGGGAGTCACAATAGGGAAGTCGATTTTTTGATTGACTGAGCTAGCATGGGAAAAAAATAGATAGAAGTGTTCTCTTTTGTGTCTGAAACAGCTCTCTAAAGGTGCAGGGCGGGGGGGTCAACCCCACTGGATAGTTAGATAATGTATACAAGTCTAATGGTGATAAGGTACAGCAGATCAGAAACTTCACTCTAATTGTTCTGATAATAACAAGGGACATAACTGGTTTTATCTGTTGTTTATTTGATATACAGAGGCGAAATATATAAAATAATCTATTTTGAGAGGCGAAATGAAAATAACTGGTTTTGAACAGATATACAGTGAGTCTTGGTTTAAATAAGGGCGATGAAAATGACAAATCTCATTTTTTTGTACATGTGCATTAGTATTTTTCAATAGGCGAAATTGTCGTCTTATAAAATGGCAAATAACACTTGTCATTTGAACAGATATACATGGGAAGATATAAATTTGGCAATAATTTCATCCTCCCATTCACTGGCATCTCATTTTGGCATACAGGGAGAAATTTTCTGGAAAATAAATTAACTGAAAATCTAAATCCTGAAATGTTGGTGAAATATGGCATCTCATTTGAACAGATGACAGTGGGCGAGGGATAAATTGTCAAATGGGCGGCAAATGAAAATAACACTTTTCATTTGAACAGATATACAGGGGCGAGGATTTTATTTCTCATTTGAACAGATGAGGCCGAAATAAAATAACATGGCATCTCATTTGAACAGATATACAGGGGCGAGGGATAAATTGTCGTCTAATGATGAGGCTTAAATGAAAATAACACTGGCATCTCATTTGAACAGATATACAGGGGGGAGGGATGTCGATAAAAATGAAAATAACACTGGCATCTCATCTGTTGAGGCCTTATCAACATTTTCATTTGAACAGATATACAGGGGGCAAATTGTCGCCTGAATGAGGCCAAAAAATAATAACAAAACTCATTTGAACAGATATACAGAGTGGGGCCCCTAAATGAGGCGAAATGAAAAATAACACTGGCATCTCATTTGAACAGATATACAGGGGGCGATGGATAAATTGTCTAAATGAGGCCGAAATGAAAAAACACTGAAAATAACAGGGGGAAACAGATATACAGGGGGGCAATGGATAAATTGTCGCCTAAATGAGGCCAATAAAATAACACTGGCATCATTTGAACAGATATAATGTCATCTAAATGAGGCCGAAATGAAAATAACACTGGCATCTCATTTGAACAGATATACAGGGTGCGTCTAAATGAGGCGAAATGAAAATAACACTGTCATCTCATTTGAACAGATATACAGGGGCGAATAAATTGTCGCCTAAATGAGGCCGAAATGAAAAATAACACTGGCATCTCATTTGAACAGATATACAGGGTGCGATGGATAAATTGTCATCTAAATGAGGCGAAATGAAAATAACACTGGCATCTCATTTGAACAGATATACAGGGGCAGGGATAAATTGCAATGGATAAAAATAAAAATAACGTCATTTGAACAGATATACAGAGGTCATCAAAATGAAAAAAATGAAATAACACTGGCCTCATTTGAACAGATATACAGGGTGCAATGGATAAATGAAAATTGTCTCATTTGAACTAAACAGATAAATGAGGCCGAATGAAAAATAACACTGGGAACATAAAATAACACTGGCATCTCATTTGAACAGATATACAGGGGGAGGGATAAATTGTCGCCTAAAATGAGGCCAAATAAAATAAATGCAATGGATAAATTGTCATCTAAATGAGGCCGAAATGAAAATAACAGGCATCTCATTTGAACAATGAGGCCTAAATGAAAAAATAAAATAACACTGGCATCTCATTTGAACAGATATACAGGGGGTCATCTAAATGATAAAATTGTCATCTAAACAGATATACAGAGGGATAAATTGTCCTAAATGAAAATGAAAATAACACTGGCATCTCATTTGAACAGATATACAGGGGTGAGGATAAATTTGTCATCTAAATGAGGCCAAAATAAAAAATAACACTGACCTCATTTGAAACAGATATACAGGGTGCAATGGATAAATTGTCATCTAAATGAGGCCAAATAAAAATAACACTGGCATCTCATTTGAACAGATATAAATTGTCATCTAAATGGGCCAATGGATAACACTGGCATCTCATTTGAACAGATAAATGAGGCAAAATGAAAAAAAATAACACTGGCACCTCATTTGAACAGATATACAGGGTGCAATGGATAAATTGTCATCTAAATGAGGCCGAAATGAAAATAACACTGGCATCTCATTTGAACAGATATACAGGGGGCGAGGGATAAATTGTCGTCTAAATGAGGCCGAAATGAAAATAACACTGGCATCTCATTTGAACAGATATACAGGGGCGAAATGGATAAAAATTGTCATCTAAATGGGATAAAATAACACTGTCATCTCATTTGAACAGATATACAGGGGCGAGGGATAAATTGTCGTCTAAATGAAAATAAAATAACACTGGCATCTCATTTGAACAGATATACAGGGGCGAGGGATAAATTGTCGTCTAAATGAGGCCAAATGAAAATAACACTGGCATCTCATTTGAACAGATATACAGGGGGTGTCATCTTGAGGCCAAATGAAAATAACACTGGCATCTCATTTGAACAGATATACAGCATTTTGTTTGAAAAATAATTGATAAATTGTCGTTAAATGAAAAAATGACAAATAACACTGACATCTCATCTTAAGATATACAGGGAGCGGTGGATAAATGGTTGTCTATATCGGGCAGAAATGAAAATAACACTGGCATCTCATTTTAACAGATATATTTACCAAATTTACAGAAAAATATCTTGAAATAATAAAGAGTAAATTTATTCAATAAAAATGCCATTGGCTTCAATCATAGCCTACATATGACTTCAGAATCTCCTGCATCTTTTCTGGATGGTCTCCTTGTTTAAGTTGGTGAATGCTGCCATAATCCTAGCCTTCAGTTCATATTTGGTGTGAGGAGTTTTCTTGGTCTCTTGCTCAACTGCCCCAAACACATAATAATCAAGAGGGTTGCAGTCTGGGGAGTTAGGTAGCCAGATGTAAGGGGTGATGTGGCTGCAGAAATTGTCTGACAGCTATGACTGAGTTCTCATGTTTGTGTGGCATGGTGCAGAGTCCTGTTACCAGACATAGGGTCTACCAGCTGACACACTCTTGACCCAAGACAGCCCTACCTCCTCAAGTCACTTGATATAGGCTTCCATATTGAGTCTGAGGCCCTGTGGGAAGATGAATGGAGGCATAATGTCACCATCACTAGTGTTCACTGCAAACACCTTCGTAATCACCATTAGACTCCTCCAACTCTTTCTGAATCCTCTGCAGTGTCCTCAGATTGACACCCAAACACTCTGAAATGTTTGTATTGGAGATTGTGGTATGAATGCCAAACAGTACAGCATGCCATTTCCAAATTTCTGGTGAAGTGAATTGCATCATGGTGCCCCTTTTTCAACAGATGTTGCCCAACTGACCCTACTGTACTTTGCCGTCAACAAAATCAAGATATACTTTTCACATGCACAAAATTAAATATATAAAATGGTGATAATTTACCCATCGCAGCCTATATTTCATATATATATATATATATATATATATATATATATATATATATATCTATATCAGGGATGTGCAACCTTTTTTTTTTGGCAGTGGGACACATGATCACAAGGCAGGCTGCACTACTAAAATGATCTGTGGTAATTTTTCATAATAGCTATCTCAGGTATTTTCACTATAGAAAACCATATGCATAATAATATACCTTTTGAAATAGTGAGTTGGGGAGAGTTGATTTGTTTTTGTTGTGGGGAGGGGAGACATTGTTCTAGAATTAAAAAATTGGAGTCTTGACCTAATATTATCACTGATGACAGTATGATTAACACATGTCACTGCATGTAATTTAGAGTTGGTCAGTTTGGCGATTTATGTTTTGGTATTGGTTTCCCATTTTGTTTTCCTTGATACTGCGTTTTTTGATTCGGTTTTTCAGTTTTTAATTAAGTATTTTTTCTTTTTAAGGAAGTCATTCATTTTCTTGTGTAATGATAGCATTTCCAGTTGATATCTGAGTTCATTTGAGATTGATAAATTTGCAACTTAGTCCATTTAACTCGCAATTTTCTTGTGTTTTTTATGGTCCAATATTAAAAATATTCATATGGCCGGAAAGAAAATAAAATAATCTTTCTAAATATGTAATTTCTATGTGCTTTTATTCATTAAATTTTTTTTTACAGCAAGTTAAAATGGTATTTTACTTTAACCAGCTGAAAATGCAAAATATGATTTTTTTAGAATAAATTTTACACGTTACTTTTTTTGTCGATAAATTCCAAGTGAGCAGTCTTTATCAATATTCTTGAAATTCTAAACTCAATTAGAAGACACCTTAAACTACAACCAGAAAGATGTTCATTTCTTCTCTAACCCAAGGAAGTGAATTCCTTAAAAAAAAGGATGTGGGGTGCAACTGATAGTAATAAAACAAAACAAGAAGAGCAACTGATAATAATAAAAAACTTTTTGTGGTAAAATTAAATTAACTACAAAATAGCAAGTTAAAAAAAAAATATAGCTGCCAGTTTTGTCTTAATGTATATTTCCAGATATGCGAGTCTCCAGTGTAAAATTGTTTGTTTTCTACAAATAAAATTATGTTTCTATCTTGTGAATAAACGTAAAACTAAATATTAAAAAAAGTAAAGTATCTTTTAATCTCAGTTTTAAAATAAGTGTTTTCAAAAATGCAAGACAATTTTTTTTAAAACCCAAAGTAAAAATTATTCTTTTTTAGCCGCTAGTCAGTGTCAGAGAGTAGCTTCAATAATTTGAAAGTTCCTTTACCACACATGTGCGGTAAAAGAACTTTCAAATACGCATTTTAAAAGTGAAATTAAGAACTATTTTAATTATTCTTAGTATCTAATTAAGTTGCATTCCCTAGATAAAAACCAAATTTATTTATTAAAAAAAAAATCTTCATTCATTTTTCCTTTTTACAACAACTTTAGTTTGTGATTGGTGTACTGGCTTAGAAAACCTTTACAAAAAATCTGGCTTAATAAATTTTTTACCATTAAGACGAAACTGGCAACTATTTTTTTATTTTTACTCTTTATTTTGTTGTTAACTTAATTTTATCACAAATTCTTTTTTGTTTCTGAAAACTGAAACAAACAGATTTCAGACATCATGTTGTATTTCCTTTTTTTTTTCTTCATTTCTTTTGTAAACAAATAGATTTCACATTTATTTCCTAAAACTAGTCAATTAAGTGTTTTAACATATTTTTGTTCAATCCCTTTCTCTTACAATGGTATAAATGTTGATAAAATTTAATTTCATTAACATCTCAAAGTCTTTTTCAATAGTGTTTCTTTGGATATGATCACTCAGTAGTGATAGCACTAAACTGAACAATTTCGGTTTTGTAAAAAAAAAAAAAAAATAGATGCGGTTTCACGTTGTGAAGATGAAACCAAAAAAAGTCGGTTTTTAAGTTAAACCACCCATCTCCAGTGTAAATTACATCGAATTTATCAATTGGAAATAAAAACATACTTTTTCTCTAAAGAAGAAATATGTTTCAAAAGTAAAGGATGTTTACACATATGATCTTCCTTAGTTAAAAATCGCCAATAGGTTAAAATGATGAAAACATTATTTTTATCAAATGTTTACAAATTTCAAGAATCATTGCACTTAATCATTGTTTATGGGTGAGAGAGTGTGTGAGTGAACAAGTGAGAATGAAACAAAATTTGAAGAATCGTTATTTTTCCTTACGAAATTAAATGGACCAATCAGGAAGACCAAACTGACTGCATGTGGTACATGGCTGCAGTTTGCCTATGATTGATATAGGACATAGCAGGGAGAACATACCACAGGTCATAATGGAACCTTTTTAATTTCAGGTGAGGATACAGTGATAAGAGATTTCTGAGGTGAATTCAGTCAGATCTATAAAGGTTAAAAAAAAAACCCAAAAAAACACACAAACAGAAGTGATATTTTTACATATCAAATGGATATATACAGTAACAAGGTATTTTTGAGGGGTTGGACCCTAGGGATCCCAAAAGGTAAACCCAGGTACAAAACTAATTAAGAGTGTGTGTACATCTGTCTGTACCTGAATCAATGATACTAGCGCTAAATCAACAAATATGGTAGGGATAAAAATATGTCAGGTGTAACTCCACCCAATTAAAATCCCCACTCCTGGGGTTATGTTTATATAACTGAATATCTGCCATTCTTTCTACCTTACCCAGAGGAGGAGGGGATCTTTTAACACTATGATTAATTTGCATTACATATTTTTGCTTGCCTACTTTTACAGAGGTAGGTAAGAATTTTTCCAGTAAGTATATATATATATATATATATATATATATATATATATATATATATATATAAACTTAGTGGGCTTAAAAAAACCTGGATAGCACAATTTTCAAACAAATTGGCATCCAAGAAAAATTGTAAAAAAAAAAAAAAAAAAAAAAAAGAAAGAAAGAAAGAACCAAAAAGCTCCAAATAGGGAAAAAGAAATCCTCTAGTACCTTAAATTTTTGGCACAATGGGGAAAAAAAAAAACAAATAGCGAGTAATAAGTTAAAATAAAGAGTGCTCAGTATGCAAAGTAGAGCAATAGTAAAATAAATAAATCCTAATAAACGAGGATTTTATTTATTTTATATTTATATATATATATATATATATATATATATATATATATATAAAAACTTACTGGGAAAATTTTAACTACCTCTATAAGAGTAGGTATGCAAAAATGTGTGTGTGTACACACACACATAAAAAAAAAAACAGTAGGTAATAGGTGGACAGTAGGTTGAATATATATATATATATATATATATATATATATATATATAGCATAATGAGAAGCCACGATACTTTCTTAATATGTATATATAGAAAAAAACAACTAAAAAGTTGCAAATTAAAAAAATATTTTTTATGAAAGTATTTATTTATATTTGATATTTCAGATCGGCCTCGATCTTTCTTCAATTTTTCTTTAATTTGCAACTTTTTAGTTGTTTTTTCTATATAATTATAAAAGTGAACATTGAAATCAACACTTAGAGGTGACAGGCTGTTTCATGCTAAATGCAATCGTCAGATCTGATGATTGCATCTAGCATGAAACAGCCTGTTGCTCTCCAAGTGTTAACTTCAATGTTCACTTTTATATTTACACATGCTGTATCTCTGATATTGAGCAATTTATCCCATAGCTATAACACACCTTGAGTATATATATATATATATATATGTGTGTGTGTGTGTGTGAAAAGTGTGTGTATAAAATATATATAATTATATATTATATGTGCGGTACTTATTAGAAAGTGCTCAATATCAGAGATAGAGCTAGCATATTTGGTTGGATAGATGTGAGTTTGTGACCCTGGGTTTCACGCTTTAGCGATCATCAGACAAACTGATTAATTTTTTAAAATTTTGGGTTTATGTAGATTGCATGTATTGGTGTTATTATGGAAGTGGTGGGGGAAACGTCGTCGTTGTGTCATCATACTAACACAAACATCGATGTATGTTCATACGCCTAATGGAGTACGCAGACACATATACATATTTGGTCGTCTGTCGGGACTCATACATGTATATATACATGCAATCCAAAATTTAAAACCCAAAATTTAAAAAATTAATCAGTTTATCTGACGATCGCTAAAGCGTGAAACCCAGGGTCACAATCTCACATCTATCCAACAAATATAATATATATATATATATATATATATATATATATATATATATATATATATATATATATATATATATATACAGTGTTATATTATAACTGTAAGAGCAGTCTGTGAGTATCTTAATGAAGCATTTCCTAGAAATGGATTGGCGAAGAGGTTAAATTAACTGGTCCACATGTTTACCCGACTTTACAACAATGGATTTTTTTTCTTTTGGGGAGTATCCAAAGACAAAGTTTATAGACAAAAGCCATGAAAAATTACATCAGCAATGCATTTCAAGAAATTAATAAACAAAGATGCTTGTGCCAAAATGTTTGCTGAAGCATGGAAGGTAGACTTCAATGCTGTGTAAGTTGTGAGGGTCACCAGTTTGAGCACTGTTGTGTACGATACACCTAATTTACATAAGTGGAGTACCGACCATATAAATATGGGTTGGTACCGGAAGACGGAAGTATTAGAAGAGATCGAATCGAGAGACTCTGCCCGACTGCGATTAAGTCAACCCATTCTGCAGGAACAGTCTTCCCAAGAACATACCAAAACTAACTGTAAATATTGTGTACCTTTTCCTTGTTTCAATACATTTTGTTTACGTACATTTTGTGTTGTATTATTATTATTCCATGCTTATCCAAGTTTCAACAAGCACCTGCATTGATAAAATTTTTAGTGCTTTTGTATTGTATTATTGTACAGAATAATATCTAATTGTATATGTAATAATTGTTTATCAAAATTTAATTGTATTAATATGTAATAAAATCAGTGCTATCATTTACTGTCCACCAACTTTTGGTCCACCCTGTATATTCTAAAGAAGTAGATTTTTATTATCAAGAACTGGATTTTATTTTCAATCTGACATTTTTATTACTTCATATGTTATTTTTTTTTTTAGTATATACTAGTATTTCAGTAGAATGCTTCATTTTAAACTGCTTCTATTTCCTTTTGCTGGCTTGAACATTCAAGAAATCTTAATAAAGAAAATGCGCAGATAGACAAAATAAACACTTAAAAAAATGGGGTGTGCCACTCAAATATGGTTATCCACCAAAAAATTACATTTGAAGTAATATATATATATATATATAGATATATATATATAATTTCTTGAATATTCAGGCCAGTAGGTGCAGTTGAATAAAAATACTGATTAAACAAAATAAATTAAAAAAATAACGTATATATATATATATATATATATATATATATATAAATAACTAGTTTTTTGCCAACCCTCGAATTTTTGATTTGTTAATCAAATCAATTTCGAGGGAAAAAAAAGTTTTAAAAAAGAAAGAGCTACAAAACATGAACTTCTGCCGACAAAAATCGCACAGATGCAGGTATGAAGCCAAAGAAAAAACCCGATCACGAGTAACAACTAACTAACAAAAGAGCTCAATACAATAATCGAGAGCAGA
The DNA here is from genome assembly GCA_903632075.3 of Acanthosepion pharaonis. Lineage (NCBI taxonomy): Eukaryota > Metazoa > Mollusca > Cephalopoda > Sepiida > Sepiidae > Acanthosepion > Acanthosepion pharaonis. The sequence continues at coordinate 801,556 of CAHIKZ030000540.1, read as the reverse complement.
CCTAGATACACCTAGTGAGTCAGACAAACCTACCTAGGTTTCACCTAACGGATCGTCAGGGAAAAGCTTGGCCAAGCTTTCCTGACGATCCGCTTAGGTGAAACCTAGGTAGGTTTGTCTGGGGTAGGTGTGTATATATATATATATATATATATATATATATATATATATAATTTCTTGAATATTCAGGCCAGTAGGTGCAGTTGAATAAAAAATACTGATTAAACAAAATAAATTAAAAAAATAACATATATATATATATATATATATATATATATATATATATATATATATATATATATATATATATTGTATATTTAGGCAGCAATCCTTCCTTTTTGCATGTTTCATTAAAAATGACAGACAAGTTACCACGGTTGAGCTTTTTATTTAATTTTTCTTGTGTTCTGACAAGAGCTTTCTTTTCTGGACAAAGGGTGTGTAAGAAGTGTCCGAATGTTTTATATTTCCGAGCACTTTCGGCTATACATTTAGCCATTATCAAGGATGATTCGATTTTCAGCTTAGTTGAGTGTGTGTGTTCTGTGAAAATCTATATTATAGCTATATTATTTAGGTAGTGAATGTAAAGAAAATACTTGTTTTGCAAGAAAAGACACAAAAGAAATGAATTTATTAGCCTATTTAGTAGGGAGCATGAGAGACAACAGTGAGTGTCTGAAAGACAGTCACCAAAAAGCAGAAATTCTTTTGTTTGCTCTAGAAAAGGCTGTGGCTTTAGCATTCCCTATTTTATTATTCCCTTTAAGCTAGATGTATGAAAAAGAGAGATAGAATAATAAAATGTGTGTCTGGCAGGGTGTCATAGAGAGAAAGCCACTGAAAAGCAGAAATTCTTATGCTTGCTTTCCAACCATATTATTTGGTTCTGAAGAGTATATAGGGAATTGTTTTCTTTATTGATTTTTTAAAAGTTTTAAAGCATGGAGATTATTCTTGACTCCTCCTTAAGAGCCGTACTCAGTCATGTGACCATTACCCAGGAAGTTTTTGACCAGTTCATACATAGAGAGAAAAGGAGCAACCAGTGAAGTCTATTTTTTGTGATTAAAAGGTAGGTTTTCATCCATTGTAATACCTTAAGATTTAATTTTAAATGTTCAAAATTATTTTTTTAAAGTTATGTAAAAAAAATTTCTTGATAATATTGTATATTATTTCATTAAACATGTTAAATTTTGTTAAAGGACTTTTTAAAAAATTCACTGCAATACCTAATTTTAAAATTAAATTAAAGTATTTAAATTCAAACTTCATGTATTAATGTTGGTGTTATTTTAAAGAAAGGTTGAACTTTATCATAAAAGAACATTTCAGTAATTAAAACAATTTAAATTAAAACAATAATAATTTAGTTTATATCAAAATTACGAATTTTCACTTTTCCAGTCATCAATCAATGCCATTTTCTGACACCTGTCATCAAGTGATAAGAAACTTATTTAAACATTTTTTTAAAATTAAAATAAAAATGTCTACGTTTCATTAAAACAGAAACTGTTAATTTAATGAATTGTGAAGAAGATTAAACCAAAATAAGCGGACCCTGTTGGTAGAAGTGTACAGATGGTTGTGGGGGAGGCAAATAGTTTTCCGAGGGTGCAGAGTGAGGTTCTCCTTTTCCCTCTGCACCTTGGTGATTAGCTTGCATAATGGAATGCATGCCCTGGTTCCCAAGTCATCCATCACCACTTTATAAATATAAATATATATATATATATATAAAAATGCAAATCTATTTAAAGTTGTTGAATGGAAAAGAGAGCACAATTTTCAAATAACTTGGCATCCAATGAAAAATGGAGGAAAAAAAAGCACCAGAAAACTCCGAACAGGGTGAAAGAAAAAAAAAAAAAAAAAAAAAATCGACCAATTCCTTAAATTCCAGCGATTAATAAGTTAAAACAAAGAGTGCTCAATATGCAAAGTAGAGCAAAAGTAAAATAAATACATCCTAACGAGCAAGGTACTATCTACCTAGGTTTCACACTGGGAACATCAGTCACCGAGTCAGTTCACCCTAGGTAGTATCTGGCTCATTAGGATTTATTTATTTTATATATATATATAGCTCCCCAGACAATTTTGATCTTCAAAAATTTAAATGCAAATATCAGTTGTTACCTTCTGCCTTCTTAATTCCTGTTTTTTTATTGCTTTCTCTTTCTCCTTAATAATGTTTTTCTTTTTCTTATATTCTTTAATACTCAGTAATTCCTTGCATCTTAGTGGCTTTGTTGCCTTGTTTGGGGTGAAATCATATATATATATATATATATATATATATATATATATATATATATATATATATATATATATATATATATTGTAATTTAAATAAATGCCAGTCTGATGAGGTTCTAAAGTAGCACACAAAAATTTTTTTACACTTTGTCATTAATTTTGCTAATTATATATATATAATAATTGAAAGTATTTTTTTGCAGCATACCTAGTTAGCTCCTTGAAAAGGTGTCCGTCACTCAAGCCATGACATAGTGTTTCTGACTCCATATATAAAAATGGTAATTTTCTGATGACCACAACAAATTTTGTCATTCACAACCATGAACACTAAATAGTTACTCTATAATTAACAATAACCTGATGATGACATTATGCTATGTCAAAAGTAGTCGGAATAAATACAATGTTTTCCTCTCATCTTTTAATAACTGCACAAAAAAGCTTATCTGCAAATATGAAAGGACCCTATCGAGAATAAGTAGACAGAACATGTCTAAATTATTTAATAAAACCTGTTTTAATGAAAATATGCTGCCAAAATATATGCATTTATATATATATATATATATATATATATATATATATATATATATATAGTGTGTATTTAGGCAGCATCTTTTCATTCATACACGTTTCATTAAATAATATAGACAAGTGTTGTCTATTTTATGTAAATTTTTTTTCATAACGTCTGATAAATTTAATAACATTATCGTTGAACGAGGAAAGAAATTCACAATATTGATCCATATTTTTTTTAATACAATCTAAGCTTTCGGCTTACTTAAGCCATTATCAAAGATGTCAATTACAACATATTAAACAATATACGGACAAGACAGTGATGATAGTCTGTCATTGTTTACATAGATGATTTCTAAGCAATGATAAACATGTGCATATAAGACGCTAGAAGCGAAAATCGCACCGCATCTCATGACATCACACATGACCACACGTGAGTGAATTGGAGAAGTATGAAGTATGGGAAGCCGTTGGTATAAAGCAATGGCTTTTGTTACCAATTATAGACATTTAAGAATATTTGTAGATATGCCATAATTGATTTTGTTTAGGTTGGGTTTCAACTGTTTGATGTATAATGCTTCAAGAATTTTTAGTTTTTGTCTATTGTTTTCATGTCGAAGTATAATTGTGTTTTCGACAAGTATTTTACAGAATTGTGTGTGCGGGCATGCATGTTGTTTTAAATGCCTAAAAATGTTAGAGTTTTCATCCAAATGTAGTGTCAAGTGTCGTGAAAGCGAGTTTGTGGTGTATATTATTGATTGATTTGTCTTTTTTATGGGTTAACAACCTTTTGAAGGTTATTTGAAACCAGAAAATATTTTAGATTATTAGATTTTGTTTTTTTTAGAGATAATGATTTATTGATAGAAGTCCTAATTAACCCATAGATGGTAGGAGATGCGGTGGATTAATACATTTCCCCAGGGTCTTTGCACGTAAGTGAATATAACAAACCCTGAGTGGAATTTGAACTCAGATCCTTGATTTCCAATTGACAGTTCAGAACTGAAAATTGGGGTTATTCCTAACACCAGCCACGCATCCAAGCATCTGGTATTCCCAAGCTGTCACCCATTTAAGTATATTAAATTGAATAGATACTTTGTCTCTTAAATATATTCATCATTTTTGTTTTAATATGTGAATAATTTTACAAATATGACAATTGTGGATGTAAAAATCAGTGACAAAATTTGTATTGGGTGCAAGTTCTCAAGACATGTATCATTGGAAAGAGAATGAGAAAATATAAAAGATGGAAAAAAAAAATGAATTGTCTTAAGTGGCACACCGTTTTAAAAGTGTTGTTATTTTGGCAATATTTAACCTTTGTGCCTGCAATAAAATGGTGTGTCAAAAGGATAGTTTTTCCCTTGACACCAATATTATTTTAACTACCTTCACTCACTTGTTAATGTTTGCTGCCTTAAAAAGTGAGGATTAGAATTTTAATAAAACCCAAACAGGAAAGTGAATTTATAACCTTTCTTTGAGAATTTACAACAATGATATTAAACATTATCAGACAGTTTATTTACAAGAATAATTTTATATTTACAACATTCTAAAAATGCGAATGAACTAATGCAATGTTTATCATTTATCGATTTATAAAGAAATGAATATGAATTTTTTTTTTTTTTTATAAATTTATACAAATGTCTGAACAAGAAAATTTAAATAAACATAACAAGAAGTAACTAATTATAATTTACCCTCAGCTATTGATTAATAGCAGGGCAAACTGCATTCTTTATCTTTGATTAGCAACCAGTTTAGGAGGAGGACAACTTTGAATTCAAAACTGGTTGGTTATGTGTGTGTGTGTGTGTGGGAGGGGACACTTTACTCTGTAAAAACCTAGATGCCATGGAAATGACAGTAGTAATATTTTGTATGGTAAGTCTGTGGCTTTATATTCCATGTGGGAGTCTACTGGGATAACATACACAAATGGGCAGCCTTTAATTTTTGTGCCCGCAATAAAACACTGTTTTTCCCTTGACACCAATATTATTTTAACTACCTTCACTCCCTTGGCAATGTTTGTTGCCCTAAAAAGTGATGATTAGAATTTCAATAAAACCCAAACAGGAAAGTGAATTTGTACATTTTTTTTGTTCTTTGAAAATTTACAAAAAAAAAAAAAATATTAAACATTATTAGATTGTTTATTTACAAGAATAATTTTATAAATTTTATATTTACAATATTCTTAAAATGCAAACCAACTAATACAATACAATGTTTATGATTTTTCAATTTATAAAGAAATAAATATTTGTTTTATAAGTCATTGATATTTTTTATAAAATTATGAATAAAAAACTTTTTATAGATATTTATAAAATAAATATTCCATAGTAAATGGTTTACATATTTTGATAATTTTGTAATTTTTAAAACATTTTTGAGTAAAAAGATTTGTCAAATTTATTTCTTTATAAAAAGCTATTGTACTTGTCTGTCTATATTTCTAAGATGAGGTATTGTAATTACATACACTGTTTACATTGTTGTCCTCATCTTTGTTGTTATATTCATGACATTTGGCTCTTGTATGCTCTGGCCTTCTTCTGGTGACTGGAATTTCAAACTCAGCCCTTTATTTCATCGACCAGGGTAGATTGTTCTACTTCCACATGCCACTGCACTTCCAGATGTTTCAGTATCAGTTACCTCCCTTTATCTCAACTCTCCCAGTTTTTGTTCACTTCCACTGTAGCCAGGGATTGAACTTGCAACTCTTTGGGCCAAGACACTGGATTCAAACAAAACTTTTTTAGCCACCTGAAGAAGGCTGGAGCGTACAACAGCCAAAACATTGTAAATATGTTATAGTGGAACATACCTATTCTATAGTTAATAGACTCTCCCACCTATAATAAGTAGGAGTAGTAGAAAGTCGCTCAGTGAGTTTGTCAGTCAGTCGATGTCGGACGACCGTTAGTTGGATATTAAAGTATCAGCCATCACAACTAGATTTCTCTGTGTCATTACATATTATATCAAGTTCCTAACGTTTTGTACGTCGAACCTATTTTAGGACCGACTTAGTACAAATACAAGCCTCCGCTGTGAAACCAGTCTACAACAAAATATTGCAACGAAGATGGGGATCTGAACAATGTAAATAGTGTAAAACAACGTACTTGGTTCAGATATTTTTATAATCTTGTAATTAAACTAGAGATGTGTGGTTTTTTGATCGAAAAACCAACTTTTTTCAGTTTCATCTTCACAGGGTGAAACTGCATCGAAATTTTTTATGAAACCAAACGATTTCGGTTTCGTTTTTCACTACTGAGTGACCATATCCAAAGAAACACTATTGAAAAAGACTTTCAGATGTTAATAAAATTAACCACCCCATACCATTGTAACAGAAAAAAGATTGAATAAAAATATGTTAAAAACATAATCGACTAGTTTTAGGAAATAAATATGAAATCTATTTGTTTACAAAAGAAATGAAGAAAAAAAAGGAAATACGAAATGTTGTCTGAAATCTATTTGTTTCAGTTTTCAAAAACAAACTTTTTGTTGTAAAATTAAGTTAACAACAAAATAGCAAGTAAAAATAAAAAACAATAATTGTCAGTTTCATCTTAATGTTAAATTTTATGAAGTCAGATTTTGTTTGTTAGTGTTTCCTAGTAAACCACTAGTACATCAGTCACGAAAAAGTTGTAAACTAGTAAACAAGATAAATGAATGAAGATTTTTTTTTTTTTTATAAATAAATTTATTTATTTTTTTTTTTTTTTTTATTTAGGGAATGCACCTAAATTAGATATTAAGAATTAAAATTAAAATAGTTCTTAATTTCACTTTTAAAATTTGTATATTTCAGATATGTGGGTCTCTAGTGTAAAATTAAAAATAAAATTACATTTCTATCTAGCGAATACACCTAAAATTAAATATCAAAAAGATAAAGTAAGATTTAATCTCAAGTTTAAAATGTGTATATTTTCAAAACTGCAAGTCATTTTTCTTAAACCCAAAGTAAAAACTATTCTTTTTTTTAGCCACTATAGTTCGGTGGGTGTTTCTGGTTTCATGATTTGCCAAAGGTCAATATAAGTGTAAGGGTAATCAAGCCTCTTTGTTGGAGGAACATGGTAACAAGTTAAGGTATTTCAATATATTCCTATTTTTTAATTAGTACTGAAATAATTTGGGATATTTAATAATTTGGGATATTTAAACTGTAAGAAACTTGTATGTAATTAAAATTTTATTTCAAGAATAATGCAGTCAAATTTAAAAATTAAGCATTTAAATGTTTAGCATATTTTGTCGATATTGGTGTTTCTGAGAACTCTTTTCAGAAATGCTTTTCGTTTTCACATATCTACTGATGTACCTGATAAAATAAAAACAATCAATACTAATCAATCAAGAAGAAAGGAGAAGCTGATGATAGTTAAATGTGATTTTTGAAAATCTATCTACCTGCAGTCTCTGAAGGCAAAATGGTACCATTCTTTGTAATCCGCTGTTTCAGTTCTGAAACTTCTGCGTCTTTGAGGATGAGTTTCGTCTCGAGGTCTGTGATACGCTTCTGTTGAGATAAAATAGGAAATGTTGTCAATATCATGTTAAATCCAGATAATTTATTTTTATGAGCACAGACACAAAAGAAATGGAAAAAAAAGGAAAAAATAAGCAAGCTTATAAAAAAAAAAAAAAAGTGGAATGAAAAAAAAGGAAAAGAAAGAAAAACATACAAAAATAAGGAAAATTAAGATGGAAAAAAGGAAATATACAGAAAAAAGTTGAATAGAAAAGATAAAAGGAAACAACAAAAAAGAAAAATGTGGAATAAAAACTTTTTTAAAAATTTAAAAAAAGAAAATTGGAATAAAAAGCAAACATATACAAAAAAGGAAAATGTGGAATGAAAAAAGTAAAACAAATTTTAAGAAAAAATTGAAATGAAAAAAACAAAAAAAAACAAATTAGATTGAACAAAAAGAAACAAACAGAGTCTGTCTGAAGTTATTATGCAAGTCACATAATCTTCAATAACTTGAAAGTGCTTTGAAAGATTTTGGTTAAATTTTATTTTTAAACAATTAATTTAGACGTCAAAATAAAGTTTGAAACTTCCAATGCAGTTTTTTATAGACACAAAATAAATGTAAAAAAAAAAAAAAAAAAAAAAAGGAAAAAATATGCAAACTTCCAAAAAAGAAATGGAACGCAGGAAAAGGAAAAGGAAAAGAAAAGGAACATATGAAAAAGAAAAAAGAAAAATTGGGTGGAAAAAAAAAAGGAAAAAGAAAATAACAAAAAAAGGAAAAAGAAAATAACAAAAAAAGAAAAAAGTGGAATAAAAACTTTTTTTTTAAATTTAAAAAAAGGAAAATTGCAATAAAAAAGCAAAAATATACAAAAATGAAAAAATTGAAAAGTAAAACAAATTTTAAGAAAAAGTTGAAATGAAAAAAAAAAAAAGAAAAAAAACACATACAAAAAGACAAATTGGAATGGGAAAAAAAAAGAAAAAAAACATACAGTCTGTCTGAAGTTATTACGCAAATCACAATCCTCAATAACTTAAAATTGCTTTGAAAAATTTTGGTCAAATTTTAAATGATGAATTTAGATGTCAAAACAAATCTACAAACTTTCAGCTGCAGTGTTTATAATAAATATAGCTTTAATAATAACTTTATAATAAATCCGATAACTTAAATAAAACATGTTGAAACAATCTGAAAATGTACCTCAAGCTTTGTTTTGAGGTCTAAATTAATTGTTTAAAATTGGACAAAAATTTTCTCAACACAAATTCAAGTTATTGAGTTTTATGTGATTGCATAATAACTTCAGACGGAATGTATACACAAGAAAAAAGTGGAATGAAAAAAAAAAAAGACTGATATAAATAAATATACAAACATTGGGATCATCAACAAGTCTGTAGCCTGACACACAGTTATTTGCTTAATTTCAATCTGGAATTTCCAGTGTATAACGTGACTGACAAAGAAAGAGATTATGTTGAAAAATATTTTTTGTCAAAACTAATTGCTTTTTTTCATCTTCATCCGGTGGACTTATTGATATGCTGATATATACACAAGCAACAAACATATGTATACATACTTTTTTTTTTTAAATCAAATTCACCCCATGCATGGCAGTAAGGCCACTAAGACACAAGCGGTTACTGAGTATGAAAGAACAAGAAAAAAAAAAGAAAAAAAAAAAGAGAAACATTATTAAGGAGCTAGAACGATAGAAGAATGATCAAGAAGACAGATAACGACTGACATTGCATTTACATTTTTGAATATTAAAGTTGGCTGGAAAGCATGGAGCCAAACCCACAATCAAGGAGTACAAGAAAAAAAAAACTGTTAGCATAGAACTTATGGTTATGTCTAGCCAATTCAGTAAATTGCCGAGACCTTGTTGCTAATCTAGTATTTAGATACCATAGCAAAGAGTTCAATTATCATGAATGTGTTTATACAAAAGGCACAGGGAAACAAGATGCCAGATCAGGACCAATAACATTGCTGAATCTTCTTTGGATTTCATCAAGAATCTCTAAATATATAGCAGGAGCACCGGACCATATGTGGCAGTAATATTCTCAGCATGGACGAAGAGTAGACTTATAGATATGTAAATCTCTAGGTAGCTATATTTCCTCAACAATGATGTCAACATCAGACCGGGAAAAAGCCCGGGAACACTTAATGAAATGAACAAAATCATAAAGTCTAGGTACCATTGAGGAAAGTTTATCCGAACAATTACCATGAAAATAATTATAGAATAGGCATGGGGAAGCAACTTTACGTCAGTAGGAAAATGACGTAAGCCGAGATGCCAGGTCGTGAGCAATAATATTGCTGATTCTTTGGATTTAATCAAGAATCTCTAACTATATAGCAGGAGCACCAGACAGTATGTGGCATTAATATTCTAAACATTGATGAAAAGCAGACTTATAGATATGCAAATATCTGGGTAGCTATATTTCCTCAACAATGATGTCAACATCAGACCCGGAAAAAGCCTGGGAGAACTTAATGAAACAACAAAATCATAAAGTCTAGGTACCATAGAGGAAAGTTTATCCGAACAATTACCATGAAAGGATTTATAGAAAAGGCACAGGGAAGCTATGTTACGGCGGTAGGAAAGTGACTGAAGCCAAGATGCCAGGTCAGGACCAATAATATTGCTGATTCTTGTTTGGATTTCATCAAAAATCTCAAAATATATAGCAGGAGCACCGGACCCTATGTGGCAGCAATATTCAAAGCATGGATGAATGGTAAACTTATATATATATATATATATATATATGAGAAAAATTGTCTTGCATGACACAGTGAACCAATGGATTCAATATTGTATTTCTACTTCATGTTCACTGAGAATGTTAGCCTGAGAAGGTGCAATGAGTCACTCTCTTGGAGGTTAGCATCAGCCATGCTGATGAAAGGCAGAAAAAGGTCTCTAAGATGATTAATCACGAGTAGTTTTGTTTTGGAGGTGTTGAAATTAGCCATTCTTTATCCCAGTTAACAACAGACTGAAGGTTGTTTTTGAGCTCAGATGCCAATTTGACCTTATCAAACTGATCAGACTTACTATTGAGATAGGAGTAAATGGTCGTGTCATCAGTATAGGCAAATATAGATAGTGTTGAGATGTTGAGTGTTTCCACGTGCGTGTATTGAAATAAGGACAAACACATACGTAGGGAAAAATACTGGTATATCTGAAGAGGTATTTACAACATTAGAGATTAGTAGTCAAACGAACGCAGGTTAGTAAGTAAAAATCAGAAAGAGTATAAAGTCCAACTGTACCTTCCGGTAGAGAGACGGAAGTGTGATGGTCACCTGATCTCTCAGAACTCTCTAGAACTGTTCTATTAGTAGTAGAGAGATCAGTCCATTCTGATGAGAAGGTGGGTGGCCCCAACAGATAGACACAAGACATTTTGCTGTAGGTCTATGTTTATATATGTTGAAACTATATCTATATTAAGTTCAAACTTCAAGGGTCTCTACACAGGTGGTTTTGTGCCAGATTCATATTGACTTTAATTTTAAAAGGGTGTGTCTGTATTGGTGGCCTTGTACCAGACTTAACTTCAGTCTTCAAGTATCTTTATATTGGTGGTCTTGTTTCAGATTCATACTGACTCCAATTCTCAAAACCTTGTGCCAGACTTATATAGGCATCAATGTTCTAGGTTACCTAAAGAGATGGCTTTAAGCCAAACTGCAGTCCTCAAGGACCTCTCTATTGGTGGCCTTATTCCAGATTTATATTGACATCAATTTTGAAGTGTACTTGCAGTGGTGGCTTTGTGTCAGACTCATATTGATATCAATCATCAAGGGTTTCTAGATTGATGGGCTTGTGCCAGACTCATTGGCATCAATCTTCAAGCATATCTGTATTGGTGAACTATCTTCAAGCATGTCTATATTGGTGACCAGAATTATATTCACTTCATCTTGAAGGATCTCTACAGTTGCAGCCTTGTGCCAGAGCAAATAAAGAGTGACACGAAATAGCCTAAGGGCTAGAAAACTCATTTTGAAAGACTGATATAAATAAATATTAACTAAATATTAAAACTAGTAATTATTGTGACCAATTTATAGGTCAGCGATTTTGATTTTCATTTGATGATCAATAATTTTGTCCTTGTGCCATATTAAGCAAAGCCCTCTTGCTGCAATATTTCCATGGGAAGTGCTCAAATGAACAACATTCCAACTCTAACCCTCAATGGCTAAGACCCACCATGCCCAGATCATTGTAGAGAGCCACCTTCATTCCCTTTGTATTCATTGAGTAAGATGTAAGTTCTACTTTAGCAGCTTCCTCCCATGAACCATTACTTTGTGGAACTGACTCCCAAGAGGATGCTTCCCCAATCACTATAATTTTAACCTGTTCAAGTTTAGGGTAAGCTGTTTGCCTTCCTCACATGTCCACAGAAACTGTGCATCTTATTCTGTATTTCTCTACCTGGTTTGTGGAACCAACTCCCAAGAGGATGCTTCCCCAATCACTATAATCATAACCTGTTACCTTCCTCACATATCTGCATAAAGTGTGTGTATTATTCTGCATTTCTTTACCTGCTTTGTGGAACCAACTCCCAAGAGAATGCTTCCCCAATTACTATAATCTTAACTTGTTCAGGTCTAGGGTAAAATTTTATCTTCCTTACATATCTGCAAAAACTGTTCATTTTATTCTGTAACCCGGTAACTTGAGTGGCTCTCAGGCCTTGTACAAGTTAAACATTATTGTAAAATAAAAAATAATTCCTGATAAATGTTAACATAGTCACATAAAAAGACATACTGTCATGGGAATCATGGCTTTCCAGGTAGTCTAAGTCAATTGGGTGGCCTACACTTGTAACGTTGTGCTAAACTATCCTGACAGGGAGACCCACATCATTGGTTAATTTAAAAGATTACTGAGACAAATTTAGCACAGTAAAACTTATGACTCACACCATCATCAATATGTCAAAGATAAGCTTTTTCTTTTATCTTGCCTTCTAAGCCTGTATAATCTTATGCATATCAGCTTTCCAAAACATACTTTTCTGTGTATGACACATACATATATTATATATATATATGTATGTGTGTGTGTGTGTGTGTGTGTGTGTATATATATATATATATATATATATATATATATATATATATATATATATATACACATATATATATATATATATATGTAAAAATCCATGGGTAAGTAATCCAAGTAGATCCTAATAGTTTCATTTTATGTAATGTATATATATATATATATATATATATATATATATATATATATTCAAGCATGTGTGTTTAAATAATTTAATCTTGTGTCTATTTATTTTAGTTTTAATTTGGTTCAAGTCCACAAATTAATTTCTTGATGGCTGTAGAAAATTGATTAAGAAAAATTTCAAAGTTTTCTTTCAAATAATTTTTATTTTCCCAAATACTTTCAGTCTCATCTGAGACCATCTTCACGGGTTGCATATTTATGGATGTGTGGTAGGAGGCACGGTGGAGTAATCGATATTGGCTCAGATTGGGGAATCAAAGAGCCAAGTGCAAATTCCAGTCGAATCCATTACAATCACTTATATGTTAATACCCTTGGGAAAGGCATGTATCCTCTTCTTCTCCCCCTAACTATGGATAAATAGCAGGACAGAACGGATTCTATAGACTTGGATGGCAACTGATCGACCGCAAAAAAAAAAAAAAAAATGGCAACCTACTGCGAGAAAGAAAATTTGCCTCGTCAGTCATGTATCAAAAGATACATGATCGCCTAAGCGTGTATCACTCATGGCACATAACTGACTGATATTCACTTACGTGTTAATACCCTTGGGAAAGGCATGTATCCTCCTCTTCTCCCCCCAACTATGGGTAAATAGCAGGACAGACCGGGTTCTCTAGACTTGGATGGCAACTGGTCTGGCGCAGAAAGAAATGGCAACCTACTGCAGGAAAAAAAGTCTGCCTTGTCAGGCATGTATTGAAAGATACATGATTGCCTAAGCATGTATCACACATAGCACATAACTAGCTGACTATACCAAGTAAATATCCCTAAGTATGTAAAAGGGTGTTTTTTCTTTTTTTGTCTTCCATATTCATACATCCTTTTCAATAATATCCCTTCCCCCCACCCCAGGACTTTTCTTTATATTTCAGATTTGTATCAATGATATAAGTCAAAATCTAACAGAAAATCCTATTTCGAAAGAGAAAACAAATTAATAAAAATCTGAACTTGGCATGGGGACTTTAATCATCTGGACCTGTTTATTTTCTCGGCTTACAGCCAAAATAACAAGGGCCAGTAACTGTGGCATGAGAAACCTAGATTTATTTCACCTCTCCCTAAGTTACTAGGAGTGAGTCACTCCCCTCGTTTCATTATGATAACATAAAAATCTAAATATATATTACTGTATAGTTTTATTTGAGATCTTTTATTAAGAGGAAAGTATCATATATCCTCTATACTTAATTCAGAGACAACTTCATTGAGATAAGCTAAATCATAAAACCATTAATTCTTACTTAAAATAAGAAAGAGAAAGAAAAGAGAAAAAGAAAAGAGAAAGAAAAAAGAGAAAGAGAAAGAAAAGAGAAAAAAAAAGAGAAAAAAAAAAAAAAAAGAAAGAAAAGAAAAAAAGAAAAAAAAAGAAAAAAGAAAAAAGAAAAAAAGAAAAAAGACAAAGAAAAAAGACAAAGAAAAAAGACAAAGAAAAAAGACAAAGAAAAAAGACAAAGAAAAAAGACAAAGAAAAAGAAAGAAAAAACAAAAAAAAAGAGAAAGAGAAAAAGAAAAGAGAAAAAGAGAGAAAGAGAAAGAAAGAGAAAGAGAGAGAAAGAGAGAGAAAGAAAGAGAAAAGAAAGAGAAAGAAAGAAAGAGAAAGAGAGAAAGAAAGAGAGAGAGAGAGAGAGAGAGAGAAAGAGAGAGAGAGAAAGAAAGAGAGAGAGAAAGAGAGAGAGAGAAAAGAGAGAGAAAGAAAGAGAGAGAGAAAGAAAGAGAAAGAAAAAAAAGAAAGAAAAAAAAAAAGAGAAAGAAGAAAATGAAAGAGAATGAGAAAAAAATGAAAGAAAAAAGAAGAAAATGAAAAAATAGAAAAATAAAAATAGAAAAATAAAAAGAAATGGGGAAAAAAATTGGAAGAAAAAAGGAAAAGAAAAAAAGAAATGGAAAAAATCAAAAGAACATGAATTCTACCTTACATATTCACTTATGTCAAAAGATAAAATAATAATCAGAATTAAATAAAAAAAAACAAATATTTAAATGAATTATTTAAATCCGGGCTCTCAAACATGAAACCTGCAGACAATCTTTCTGTTGTCAGCAGGGAACCATTTCTGTGATTAATATTTTCCTCAAAATTTAATGTTCAATAAATTTGTTCCTTAGCCATTCCAAACTTTTGCAATAGCAGGACTAAACTAAACCTAGCCAGCAAATAACAACTGAGAGTCAATCAATTTTAAGGCCAGAGAAAGACGTTTGTTTTACTCCCTTTCTAACAAAGGGAAGAGAACTTGATTTTGATACTGAAGGACATGTTGTCTATGAACTGATGTGGAACACATTTTTGCCTTGTGTTTAAATAATTGATGATTCTTTTTAAAACTTATGTGTCAATTTTGCTTTCTTGAAAAAGTCTTGTCATCCCTACATAATATAATTTTCTATTTCAGATGGCTGACATGAGTTCCTACAGTTTGGAAGAGAGGCTGCTTGCAAGTGTATGGACGCATTGTCGTGTGTATTCTGGCAAGAGCATTGAAGATATGCGACATGACTTCCCTGCAACATTCAGCAAACCAGTTCCTACAAAGAGGATGATACTGCAATGGGAACATAAACTGTTTTTCGCAGAATCAATTGAAGTCAAACCAAGGACAGGACGACCTTCAACCCGAAAGGAAACATGTGAAGAAGTGGAGGCATCTGTACTACCATCACCCAAGAAGTCACTATGAAAACGGTCTTCCGAGCTAAGAATTCTCAAAATCCCAATGTTAACACACATGACAAAGGATCTTGATTTCGTCAATGAAAGTGAATAGACTGAATCCAGTACAAGTGCTTTGTATTACTGTATTACCTGCTCTTCTATTGTTCTCGTTACTTTTTAGTATGGAGTGACAAGACTTTCGGACCACACAGTATGTTCCGCCATACCATTTTTCTAGCTAAATCTTTCTAATGGGGGTAAAATATTTCATATGGTGATGTTAATTTCTAACCAATAGACACTTTGATTTAAACGGTGGAATATTTTTAACTTAAGAAACACTGGTAGAGATGCTCTATTTATTTTAAGCAGTATTTATTAAGTTTACAGGCTGATCCGAAAGTCTTGTCACCCCTATCTGAAATAATTTTCTATTTCAATGCTCTGTAGTGGGTATTATCAAGGAGAGAGTTTCACATGAACGATACCAGAATACCCATCAGTTGAAAGATACCATTCAAAGAGCCTTTGCAACTATCAACAAAGCAGAGCTTCATAAAATATCACACAGGACATGGCGCCTGATCACTTTGTACCATGAAAATGATGGATGTTCTCGATATGTGAAAGCACCAATGAAAGTGAATAAACTGAATCCAGTACAAGTGCTTTGTATTACTGTATTACTTGTTCGTCTATTGTTCTCATTACTTTTTTGTAGTGGGTGACAAGACATTCGAGCCACCCTGTACTCTGAACATTTCAAATAAAATTTTAGTATAATTTTATTTGCCAGTCATAATTTAGCGGCAATCTGGTACTAGGAAGATATTTAATAGTTTCCCATTCACTAGGTACTAATATTAGCGTTAGTATATCTAGTGATATACTAACACTGAATAAAGGGAAATAAAAGACAAGATACATCCATACGCAAATGTCAAATATCAAACTTTTCAAAACTTTTTATCAATATGTGTAATATGTTTAAAATTTGGTAGGCCAAATAACTTTTCAGTTGGATTTCATTGCAATATTTTTGTGTGTGTCGTGGTTTGTTGAAACAGGTCGCTACACTTCTATGCCAGTTACAGTGTGGCCCGAAAATCTTGTCACTCCTACATAATATAATTTTCTATTTCAGATGGCCACTACGATAATGATGGTGTTCATACAGACCTTCTTCATGTGTGACAATGTCAATGAAAGTGAATAAACTGAATCCAGGACATGTGCTTTGTATTATTGTATGACTTGTCCTTCTATTGTTCTCATTACTTTTTGGTAGGGATGACAAGACTTTCCGACCACTCTGTAAATTCAACTAAATTCTGGGGTATTTGGTCAAATGTAGAACTTTTCAAAACTTTCCTTACTAATCAATATGTTAAAATCCTTATCGACGATATTACATATATTAAACACATTAAACCCTGACCAAGTTTCGGTTACTCGGGATAAGCATTAAACTTTATTTATATGTTGACAACTGTGAACAAAGTTTTATTTTTCCCACCTGTCAGATGCCGACAGTCAAGTCTGAGTGCAACCAAAAAAAGAAATCAACTAGAAAAACAGAACATATTTTAAGTATGAAAAAAAATAGGACATCAGAATTCTATGACTGGATCTTTGGTCATTTTTTTTTTTTTTTTGCTAAGAAAATGATGGTGTTCATACAGACCTTCTCGATGTGTGACAGTGTCAATGAAAGTGAATAAACTTAATCCAGTACAAGTGCTTTATATTACTGTATTACTTGTTCTATTGTTCTCATTATTTTTTAGAAGGGGGTGACAAGACTTTCCGACCACACTGTCTATTTCCATTCTGTTAGTGTGGCATACAAAAGACCATTTATTTACGGTAGATGGTGCTGTGTTGACATGTAGACTACAGGGTGGACCAAAAGTATTGTCGCTCATACATAATATAATTTTCTATTTCAGATGGCTGACACGAGTGCCCACATTTTGGAAGAGAGGCTGCTTGCAAGTGTATGAACGATACTAGAATACCCATTAGTTGAAGGAAGCCGTTTGGAGAGTCTTTGCAACAATCAACAAATCACAGCTTCCTAAAATATCACACAGGACATGTCTCCTAATCATTATGTACTACGAAAATGATGATGTTCATACAGACCTTCCCGATGTGTGAGGGCGTCAATGAAAGTGAATAAACTGAATGCAGTAAATGTGCTTTGTATTACTTGAGAAAAGGCCAAAATTTTATATTTTACAAAATGAATATACTGTATTACTTGCGAAAAGCTAGAGAAACATTGGTAGAAATGCTCCATTTATTTTAAGCAGTATTTATAAAGTATACAGGCTGGTCCGAAAGTCTTGTCACCCCTATATAAATAATTTTCTATTTCAACACTCTGTGGGGTATTTTTAAAAAGATAGTTTCACAAGAACAATACCAGAATACCCATCAGTTCAAGGACAACATTCGGAGACCTTTTGCAACAATCAACAAAGCACTGCTTCAAAAAATATCACACAGGACATGGCGTTGTATCATTTTGTGCCCTGATGGTGTTCATACAGACGCTCTCAATGAAAGGGACTAAACTGAATCCAGGACATGTGCTTTGTATTACTTGTTCTTCTATTGTTCTTATTACTTTTTGGTAATGGGTGACAAGACTTTCGGACCACCCTGTATACCTATATTTTTGACTAAACTGACACAAAAATGGTGGTGTTCATACAGACCTTCTCGATAAAAATGAAATCACCTTGTACTTAATAAACACAAATGCCTAGAGTAGACATGAAATCCTGCCTGCCTGACTACCCACTCTCTATCTGTTACTTTCACAATTCCTATTACTCAAAAATTCTTCTTTTATGTACTGTGTCCCTCCAGGACATAGGCGATCATGGCCCTCCACATCTTTCTCTCTCTTATAGCTCTTAGTAAGTTTAGTCTTTTTCTTATTTCTCCAAAACCCTGTTGTACCATTCATTTACTCAAGCTTATCAAGTATTTTATGCACTGCTTTCCTCTGTCCTGTTTTCCCTCAATCTGTCTTGTGAGTATCAGATTTTCCAAGCCCTTCTTTCTTGTTATGTGCTCCAGAAAGTTCAACTATCTCTATGATGTTAAGTCTGAGTTACCTTTTTTCTCCAAAACCTTGTCATTTCTGTCCATAGAATCCTCAACGCTCAGAAATATCAAACTGATTTAATTTGTCTTTGTGGGTCTGTGGAAGCCCATGGTTGAGAACTTATTCACAGGGTCTGTAGGTTGGGAAGCTGATGTCCTCCCCATTGGTAGCAGGCATGCTTTTGAACAACTGAACCTCTCCTTCAGCATGAAATGGCCCTTTTGTATCCTTGAGTTTGTGACCCCCATCTTACATATTGAATTGTTCTGGAGATTTTAAGTTTGATTTGTGATTAATGAGGATAATTTTGTATTTTTTAATAAAATTTATTTTCTTCACTTTCTTAGTGTAATTAGACTCTCTTGTAGTGGGAGGCACAGTGGAGTAATGGATAGTGGCTTTGATTGAGGAATTGAATAAGTCTGGTGAGAAGATGCATCCTTGTCTTACACTTTTTTTTTTTTTATTTTTGTATATTTACTGAATTTATTTTATATTCATATACAGGCAGACTGAGGAACTGGAGAGCTGAGTTTGAAATCTAGTTGAATCCATTACATTCATTTATGTGTTAATACCCTTGGGAAAGGTATGAATCCTCTTCTTCATCCCACAGCTATGGGTAAATAGCAGGACAGACTGGGTTCTATAGCCATGGGTGGAAACTGGTCTACTGCAGAAAGAAATGGCAACCTACTGAGGGAAAAAAAATTGCCTTGTCAGTCATGTATCTTTCGATACATGACTGCCTAAGTGTGTATCACGCATGTCACATAACTGAACTGACTGACTATAAGCCATAGCCTCACCACCGAATGTGATGTGGCTGTGGTTTACATAGCAGGTAGGTTTTTATTTGGTACAATTGCCAGCCTGGCTATGAATTCAGAATTGTCCTTCCCAAACTGTTTGCCAGTCAAAGCTAGAGAGCTTAGTTTACCCTGCTATTTAACCCATAGTATGGGGAGAAGTGTTTTGTACCTTTTCCAAGTGTATTTGTTCAAAAATGAATTTTATCTCAGTCAGAGTTTGAACTCAACACACCAATGGTGTCCCACTGCTTTGGATACAAAATAGTCCTCCCCCTATCCTGGCAGTTTAAATAGTCAGGCAAGTCAAGGCTAGAGAGCACTGTCTACACTGCTATTTTACCTCTAACTACAGAGAGAAGAAATAATAGCTATTTAATTAACAAGACTGTTGAAAACTTGTGACAAACTTTTGGGTATAAGTCTCAACCAACAAGGTTTGGCAAGATGGAACAGAGAGCAGGTAGAGGTGGATTCATGCCTTTTTTAAAAAGTAACCTCAGCATTGATAACTGCTGCACACACCTGCACCCACATGTCTGCATTACGCATTACAGGATAAGAAATATTATTTTAGCCATGAAAGTTTTGAAGTTCATCTTTAGAGAATAATTCATGTTTTTTGTTTTTTTTACCTGGGCTGTTTTTAGCTGGTCCTCAAGCTCATGCCTGTCTCGTTCTGCAGACGTTAATTTGATTTTTAAACTCGTCACTTCTGCCATCAAGTCCCGCTTATCTGTTTCCAGTGACGCCCGAGCCAATAATTCCTGGAAAAAAAGAAATAAATATGATGAGTTGGGTGAATCCAGTGAGGATTGAAAGAAAGAAAAAAATAGAGTAAAGAAAGAAAGAAAAAAATAGAGTAAAGAAAGAAAGAAAAAAATAGAGTAAAGAAAGAAAGAAAAAAATAGAGTAAAGAAAGAAAAAAAAGAGGAAAGAAAGAAAAAAGAGGAAAGAAAAAAAGAGATAAAAGAACAAGGAGAATAAAGGAGGAGAAGAAAGGAAAAAGGAAGGAGAAAAAAGAAAAGGCAAAAAAAGGAGAAAAAGAAAGAGGGAGAAGAAAGGGGGAGAAAAAAGGAGGAAAAGAAGAAAAAGAGGAAAAGAAGAAAAAGAGGAAAAGAAGAAAAATGAAAAAGATAAAGAAAAAAGGGAGGAAAGAAGAAAAAAGGTGAAAAAAAAGAAAAAGGAAAAAAACATGACATTAAAAAGACTATCATCACTAAAATAAGTAAACAATGGAATATATATTGATGAGCCTATTGCATTCACTTTTGCACACATACCCTTGGGAAAGGTATAAATCCATATCCTCTACCTATCCACTTACTAAGGATTAAATAGCAGGGTAGACTAGGTAGTCAAGTCTTGATGGTAGCCAATCTGAAAGAAGGACTTCTCTAAATTCAAATCCATTGAGAATGCAGTGGGCAAACTACACAATTCCCTTTCCCAAAAAGTCATAGCAATTTACCAATATTAGAGATGGAAGCTGTGGAGAGCTATGATCTTCTGAAGGAACATAGCATTTATAAAATAAAAATCCATAGTATTAGGAACACTACTGGTATTAGCAAGTACATTTTCCAATGATTTCTCAGCCTTAATAACCTATGGCAAACTCTTGGACATAAAAAGAAATTTGAATACTGCCAAAGATGATGTAAGGTAACTTTATATAGAAAGACACATGCTGGAAATTTGGCCAAACATTGTATGCAAGAATTTTTCAAAATAACTCACTTTCGGCAGTTTGTTATGAAATTTAAAACACCAAAGACATTAATTCCAAGTGAAATCCTGCATCCTGCCTCACAGACATTGATTCTTTCTAAGAATTTTGGAACCTTTGAGCTCAGTTTGGTCTTTTTATTGCTCCCTCTGTCCCACAATTGTTGTTTGTGTGTGTATATATATATATATATATATGTGCATGTGTGTATGTATGTATATATATGTGCATGTGTATATATATATATATATATATATATATGCATGTGTATATATATATATATATATGTATATGTGCATGTGTATATATATATATATATATATATATCATGGCTGAGTGGTTAGAACGTTCGCTTTCTGACCATGAGACCCAGGTTCATACCCATAAAAAAATAGCATATAAACAGAAATATATATATATATATATATATATATATATATTTTATCTAGAAAAGATAAGAAGGCATTTTTAAAAAAAAAAAAATTATGAATTTAAGCTGGGTCTGAATATTATTGGGCTCTAGTCTCCTTGAAATTCATAATTTTTTTTTTCCTCTCTCCCCATTTAATTACATTTGTTAATTAAAATTAATTTACACGCTTTTAAATTCCCAGAATAAATAACTTGATAAGTCCTGGGACAAAACCAGTAGTTTTATTTTGGCTTTTGCTTTTAAAAATGCCTTCTTATTATCTTTTTCTAGCAATCATTAAATTCTGTACCACGAAAAACTTATTTATACATATATATATATATATATATATATATATATATATATAGACTCGTGGCTGACCATGAGGCCGAGGTTCATATCCATAAAAAATAGCATAAACAGAAATATATTACAGCTAATAATGCAAGACTCTTTGGTAAATCGAATAGAGTTCTCTCAGTCACTGTGTGTTTATCTAAAAATAAATACGCTTAAATTCACCTTCATCCCTGCTGTGCACCAACAGCTTAGTGGTAGAATCCCCAACTGATGCAATTCAGTTGGGTTTTGATCATAGTTAGAGGCAACCGGACATTTAACCACACTGATGAGCTGTGATACAGCAAAACAATCTGTCTGTGGATGACAATATATATATATTCCAGTGGATAAAAGCATTGGTTGAAATAACCCAGTGACATGGCCTAATGAGATGTGAGTTTAAAACCTGGCCATAGCAGAGGTGAACAAAAACCTGGAAAGTTGAGTTGCTAAAGGGAAATAACTGAAACCAGAATATCTGGAAGAGATGTGGAAATAGAACAATCCACCCCAGTGAACAAGATAAATGGTTCTGTTCGAAATTCCAATCACCTAATGAAGGCCGGAGCGTACAATGGCTGAAACATCATGAATACGACAACAAAGACAAGGACTAAATAGTGTAAATAGCCGCAATGCCTCATCTCAGAAATATATTTTTTTTTTTTTGAAAAATAATAATGTCATATTTTTTATGTTTTTTTTTTTGTTTTTTTTTAAATAAAGTGTTGGATGACAAATTGATAGAATTTGTTGGATGAGACCATGAGGTCGAAACCAAGGTTGTTATTTTATTTATTTTTTATAATTATATATATAAAATTAGCCTGATAAGACAGTGAGGTCGAAACCAAGGTTGTGTATTCTATCTGACTTCCTAATTTTGAAAGTTTAAAGATCTACATGTTATTTTTATTTTTTTTTATAATTATATATATAAAATTAGCCTGATAAGACAGTGAGATTGAAACCAAGGTTGTGTATTCTATCTGACTTCCTAATTTTGAAAGTTTAAAGCTCTATATGTTATTTTTATTTCATCACGTGTATTGAGCACTTTTTATAAGACTGTTTCCTGGTCTGATACAGCTCTGACCATTAACCTTTTATGTGTGTGTGTGTGTGTGTGTGTACATACATATATCATACCATTTTGGAATCAGGCCAACTCTGTGAGCAAATTAACATTCTGAGCCAGATCTGGATCCACAATTCTGAAATTTTGGATTATCAAATTTTCATGATTGTTTTTGGTGATTTTTTTTTTAACATGATTTTTTTGTGACAAGATTTTTTGTACAATAACAATTTTTATAACTTGGAAATAAATTTGGGATTAATTGAAATTAATTGCAAAATTCAGCAAAAGTCACCCATGAAATAAAAATAATTGTTTGTATGGAAAGTAAGGACCAATGTATATCAAATTGTCTTTAAATTAAGTGGCGACAGAAGAATTATCATTGAACTTTTAAAAGGTAAGCTTAAATATTAATGCAATACTTAAATGCAGCAATCAATTTTGAGTTCTTCTGAAGTTTATTATTGCCTATTACATATGGCAGCACTAGACCTCGTAAAAAGAAATCTGTCAACAGAGAACCAGATTGCAATCCAAAGATCCAAGACTGCAGTGAGGAAAAGAAAGTACCATGCAAATGAAAACACAGATCAAACAGTAGCCAGGTGAGCTTCCAGTGCTGAGAATATGCAAAGACTTAGGGATTCTCAAACTTCTGAACAAGCTGAAGGTCTAGTCAAGAGCCCTCCTCAGGAGCTAGCTTAAATGACGCCTGATAGGGTTGTTTTTTAAACTGGTTATTTATATGCTTTGCTAATAAGCATAAGAAAAAGAGACAAATTTACCAACTGTCATAGAGTTAGTAATATTTTTTCTGTTCCCAACAAGTTTGTGAATTTTTTGGCTCATTCTCATTCATCGCCATTTTTCTTTACTTGCTCTTTGTTCATTTTGAGTGTTTCCGCCATCTTGACCTCTCCACATCTTTTATTTTATTTTCTTATTGTCCTTTTCCTTTTACAAACTGTCTTCTCCCTTTTCACTCTCACTATCTCCCCTTACCTGCTCATCTCCTCCTCCTCATCATAATCTTTACTCTTTCAAGAATCTTTCTTTTCCCCACCTCTTTTACCCTTACTCTCCTCTGTCTACCACTCCCTCTGACATTCTCAGTTGTTGTACTCACCTCTTTGCACTTGCACCCTTATCTTTCTTCCAACTGTAACTTATCCCTCTTTCTTGCTACTTATCCTCTTTCTGCTCTCTGTCCCTTTCCCCACTCACTCTAAAACATTTTCTGTTTACTTCTCCTCCTCCTCCTCCAGTAGTTTTTTTTTTTTACCTGATTCTTCCTCACTAAATTTTCTCCAATCTCCTACTACCTTTCCCAATTATACTCTCACCTCACCCCTTTTTCTCTCTCTCTCTCTCACTGCTCCTCCTTTGTTCTTCATCTTTCTCTCTCTCCTTCTTAGTTTATTATCACCACTATAACTTTACTCTCACGTGCCATCTCTTTCCACACCATTCTCATCTTTCTATCACTACTTCTCCGTGTCTTTTCTTCCTTCATACATGGTCTCCATCTCTTTCCTCTCAACTAGTCTTCATCTCACCTATCGCTTCCCACCCACACTTTTTGAAGTTTCTTTCTACTTCTTCTTTCACTCTATTTTCTAATTATCATGTTAATGAGTTCTTTTTTTCTGCTACAGTGGACAGAAACCATCCCATTAGGGATGGGTTCATTACTAATCAACTACCCTATTAAACACCTGCACTCAAGGTAACAATAATCATACAAAGGTAAACTGCAAAAGAGAAAGAAAGAGAGAGAAGGCAAGAAAGAGAAAGAAAGAAAGAGAAGGCAAGAAAGAGAAAGAAAGAGAGAGAGAGAAGGCAAGAAAGAGAAAGAAAGAGAGAGAAGGCAAGAAAGAGAAAGAAAGAGAGAGAGAGAAGGCAAAAGGGAAACAAGGTGAAAGAGAAAGAAAGGGAAACAAGGTGAAAGAGAAAGAAAGGGAAACAAGGTGAAAGAGAAAGAAAGAGAAAGAAGGCAAGAAAAGAAAGGAAAGAAGGAGAAAGAGAAAGAAAGGGAAACAAGAAAGAGAAAGAAAGGAAAAAGGTGAAAAGAAAGAAAGGGAAACAAAGAGAAAGAGAAAGAAAGAAACAAGAAAGAGAAAGAAAGGGAAAGAGAAAGAAGGCAAAAGGGAAACAAGGTGAAAGAGAAAGAAAGGGAAACAAGGTGAAAGAGAAAGAAAGGGAAACAAGGTGAAAGAGAAAGAAAGGGAAACAAGGTGAAAGAGAAAGAAAGGGAAACAAGGAGAAAGAGAAAGAAAGGGAAACAAGGAGAAAGAAAGGGAAACAAGGTGAAAGAGAAAGAAAGGGAAACAAGGTGAAAGAGAAAGAAAGGGAAACAAGGAGAAAGAGAAAGAAAGGGAAACAAGGAGAAAGAAAGGGAAACAAGGTGAAAGAGAAAGGAGAGAAAGGAGAAAGATGAAAGGAGAAAGATGATGAAAGAAAAAGAAATAAAGAAAGAAGAAAAAAGAAGAAAAAAGGGAAGAAAGAGAAGGGAGAGAAAGGGGAAAGAAAGAGAAGGGAGAGAAAGGGGAAAGAAAGAGAAGAGAGAGAAAGGGGAAAGAAAGAGAAGGGAGAGAAAGGGGAAAGAAAAAGAAGGGAGAGAAAGAGAAAAGTATTGAAAGAGGAGAAAGAGACAAAAGTATTGAAAGAGGAGAAAGAAAGAGAAAGGAGAAAGAAGAAATAAGAAAGATAATGAGAGAAATAGAGACCTGCAATTTTTTATTTGACTCATAGCCTCATATCTTAGCTTTTTTTGTTTAATGAACTATTAACAAAAGCTTTGACGGCTGAAATTTTATGTAGGGGTTACTGAGTATGAAAGAATATGAGAAAAAAAAAAAAAAAACAATACTATTAAGGAGAGAGAAAAATAAAAGAAAAGGAATTAAAAAGACAGAAGATAATGACTGACATTGCATTTAAATTTTTGAAGATCAAATTTAACTGGGAAGCAAAAAGCCAGAAGAGAGTTCAACAAGTGAGACGTGTAATAGAAAAACTATTAGCATACGAGTTACACTAACATTTAGCCATTTCAACTGTAAAATGAGATCTTGCAGCCAATCTAGCATTGCATTTAAATTCAGAAAGTCTAGTTACCATAGAGGAAAGTAATATTTATTTTGAATAATACAAAAATGTGGCACAAGGCCAAAAGGAGGGGTAGGAAGAAGGCTGGTCTTCAATCTGTCTTATCTTAAACTTCACTAGCCACAATTATTGACCCAAATATACTACAGTATTCCTTACACCAAAACAACATATTCTTACTTACCATTTTTAGTACAGTCACTATAATATCTCAAAGACTCCATGATGACTGAACTAGTTCTCATATGTACAATTTGTCTGTGGGACATAGGGGAGAGAACTAACTCAGAGGTAAGTTCATCACAGTAATTATCATTTATTTATAGAAAAGGTACAGGGAAACTATGTGACTACAATGGTAAAGTGACTAAAACCGAGATGCCAGGTCAAGACTAATAACATTGCAGATTCTTTGGATTTTATCAAGAATCTTACTTATTATAAAACACAGATTGTGTGTGTGTGTGTGTCTGTACATTTATATATTGGATCGGATTTCCTACATTTTTCAACCGATTTCAACAAAACTTCACAGGACTACGTAAAATTACCTTGCGGTGGTTCTAACAGCGCCAAAAATTGGAAAAACAATTGTTTTTGCACAAAATCAATTTGAAAACACGATTAAAAGGCATCATGAGAATGAAAGGGGGACAACTCATATCAAGTTATACTTATTATAAAACCCAGGTTGTTTGTGTGTGTGTGTTCTTTTATATATGGGATCGGATTTCCTACATTTTTCAACCGATTTCAACAAAACTTCACTTTTTTTTTGGCAGGTAGTGTTTCTTATTGTCTTGCACACTTTTTTCTTTATTTTTATATTCAGAATGCTTTAAAAATTCCATTTACAAGACAATTGTTTATAATAAAATTCTAGTCAATCGATTGATTAATAACGATTGAAAACAATGTTTTTGTTTGAGTTTGGGTTTGACCAATTCGTAAAAAAAAAAACAATTAAGACATGCGTGTCCGTCAACCTTAAACAATAATCTTTGTAAATTTTATTTTTCAGTCTTTATGATGGTCGATACTTGATCTATCCCTTACTGTTACATCCCCGGGCAACGCTGGGCTCTCCTGCTAGTCTCTAAATATTTAGCAGGAGTATCAAACCTAATGTGGCATCAGTACTCAAAGCAAAATCTTCCGCACCAAAAGTCTATTTGTTAATCATATATCAACAAAAAGCTTGTTTTTTTTTTAATACATTTTTATTCTTCATGTAATACATTTTAAGTTACCAGTCAGTATTTTTTCTTTTTTTTTATCAAACGTTTCTAAAAATCAATATCTTCTTCATTTGTCAGTAAATATTTCTAGTTATTTATCCTCTGCTTTCTCGGCAGAAATAATGAAGTATTTTTTGAGTGCATGTTGTTTTAAAGAAATATATATTTCCTATGCAGTAAGAATACAAGGGAGAGAGAAAAAAAAAAACTAATGTCTTAGATTATAAAGAGTATTACCTCTCGTTCCTCTGTTGTACCTCTGAATAAATTTCAAGTGCGCAATGTAAAACTAACTTGTCTATCACTAACAAGATATTTTCCAATTGGCTTAATTTTTAACCAATGTTTTTGGAGTTGGCAACTTTTGCCAATACGTTATTTTATGTTTTTCTAACTCATCAAATGATATTTAAAAGTGTATATCAGAGTGTTTGTTTTGAAGTGTAAAAACATCAAATCATACTCATTATAAAACCCAGGTTGTGTGTGTGTGTGTGTGTCTGTTCATTTATATATTGGATCAGATTTCCTACATTTTTCAACCGATTTCAACAAAACTTCACAGGACTACGTAAAATTACCTGACAGCGCCAAAAATTGGAAAAACACAATTGTTTTTGCATGAAATTAATTTGAAAACATGATTAAGAGTCATCGCGAGAATGAAAGGGGAACAACTCATATCAAGTTATACTTAAAACCCAGGTTGTGTGTGTGTGTGTGTGTGTTCATTTATATATGGGATCGGATTTCCTACATTTTTCAACTGATTTCAACAAAAACTTTACTTTTTTTGGCAGGTAGTGTTTCTTATTGTCTTGCACACTTTTTTTTTTTATTTTTTTACATTCAGAATGCTTTAAAAATTCCATTTACAAGACAATTGTTTGTAATAAAATTCTATTCAATCGGTAGACTCATAACGATTGAAAATAATGCTTTTGTTTGAGTTTGGGTTTGACCAATTCGTAAAAAAAAAAAAAAAAAAAAAATACTTAAGACATGCGTGTCCGTCAACCTTAAACAATAATCTTTGTCAATTTTATTTTTCAGTCTTCATGATGGTCGATACTTGATCTATCTCTTATTGTTACATCCCCGGGCAATGCCGGGCTCTACTGCTAGTTTCTTTATATTTTTGTGGAAAGTGTCCATCAGAAATGCAATGTTTATCATCCAAGTTTTTCCTGCAGGAGAGATAAAATCACTAGGGAAAAAAAAGAAAAATGGGAGAAATATCTTGCAAGATTCTGTATTTAAACATTACTAATTATTTAATTAATAATTATTTAACATTAATATTTTTGTATCTGCCTATATTTCTGAGATAAGGTATTATGTACACTATTTACATTATTCAGACTATTGCCCTCATCTTTGTTGCCATATTTATTACTATGTTTCAGCTGTTGTATGCTCTGGCCTTCTTCAGGTGGTTGGAATGTCGAACTGAACCCTTTATTTCGCTCACTGGGGTAGACTGTTCTAGTTCCATGAACCATGTTTAATGAATGTCAGTTATCAGTTATCTCCTGTTAATTCCCCTCTCCAACTTCTCCACTGGCTTAACCGGGTATTGAACTCACACTCTTTGGGTCCTGTCACTGTCTAACCTTTATCCACTGTGCCATGCATCTTACTAATTATTTTCATTTTTTTAACACAATGGTATGTGCTGGTAATGTAGTACAAGTTTAGTATCCTTTATCTGAAATTCCAGAATCCATAAACCTCCAAAATCGGAAAGATCTTCAGGTGTTGATGTGATTGGCCACAAATGGAACATTTCAGAAAGCACTGGGAGGGTTCCTAGGTGATGTGCAGCTTTAGTAAGTGACCTCCTCTGCCTTGGGTTCAGGTTTCCCAACCCAGATACGTAGCTTACATTGGTACTGTTTTTTTTTTTGTTAGTGATCATCAAAACAACTCCTTCGTTCGTGGATTACTTACCAGATGTTTCAGGCTCAGTAAAGATATTAAAAAGTTTTATAAGTAGTGATCATGTCTTTTTTGGTGAAATTTTAATTTCTCCATTTAAAAATCGTTTATATAAAACTGACTTCAAAAATCGTTTATATAAAACTGACTTCAAAAATCGTTTATATAAAACTGAAAAAAATCGTTTATATAAAACTGACTTCAAAAAATCGTTTATATAAAACTGACTTCAAAAATCGTTTATATAAAACTGACTTCAAAAATCGTTTATATAAAACTGACTTCAAAAATCGTTTATATAAAACTGACTTCAAAAATCGTTTATATAAAACTGACTTCAAAAATCGTTTATATAAAACTGACTTCAAAAATCGTTTATATAAAACTGACTTCAGGGTATATGTTATTATTTATATAAAACTGACTTCAGGGTATATGTTATTATTTATATAAAACTGACTTCAGGGTATATGTTATTATTTATATAAAACTACCTTCAGGGTATATGTTATTTATATAAAACTACCTTCAGGCTATATGTTTAACCTTGTATCATGAAATGTAAAAGGATATCATGTTTATGCTTGTGTTCCATTTCTATTTATAGATGCTATATAAAATTTTAGCCTACATTCCAAAATCTGATATAATCTTAAAACCAAAGCACTTCCGTTCACAAGAATTTTCAATAAAAGATTCTCAAGCTGGTATGGAGAATCAAGTTTAATTTCCAGCCTCCTCCATTATATTTCTTTTCACAAAATGCTCTTTAGCTTTGTGTAGCAGCCAGTCTAATAGAAGGCCATTTCTGATTACAAAAATGTATTGAAGACAATGGATTGGTTTGGTTTGTTGTATTTTATGGCATATCAACCTATATGGATTATTTAATGCTGACAACTTTTTTCGTGGTAATATTTTGTTTTGCCAAAAATCTATTTCTGGTAATATTTTTTTCCACAAAAATGTATAGCTCATAATATTATTTTAAAAAATGTATTGCTGGTAATATTTTTTTCTTCAAAAATTTATTTCAGGTAATAATTTTTTACAAAGTATTTCTGGTATTAAAAACTATTTTTACATTTTTATAATGCTTTTTACCTCAGTTTGAGGGTTAACTATTTGCGCATAGCTGGGACCCTAGCAGGTGCTACCACCCCGGGTCAGGGTGGACCTGGGAACACCAGCAATTAAGAGGTGGTTCCACGCTCTTTAAAACCTCCTGATCAGAGGCCTTGGTTCTGAACGTAGGATGTGGATGTAGTTTATTGTCATACCCAGGACAGGAGGACAATGGAAAACCATTATATTATCTTCCCCAAGATGTCATGGCAATTCAGATATTCAGAAGGAAAAGGAAGCCATGATCCTGAAAGAACATGGTATTTAACATATATCTACATAATACTAAAACTAATCTTGTATGTTTGTTTGTTTCCAAGATGCACCTTAAATAATCATACTTATTATAAAACCTAGGTTGTGTGTGTGTGTGTGTGTGTGTGTTCGTTTATATATTAGATCAGATTTCCTACATTTTTCAACTGATTTCAATTAAACTTCACAGGACTACGTAAAATTACCTTGCGATGGTTCTGACAGCACCAAAAATTGGAAAAACACAATTGTTTTTTGCACAAAATCAATTTGAAAACACGATTAAGAGGCATCACTGTCGCCAGAATGAAAGGGGGACAACTCATATCAAGTTATACTTATTATAAAACCCAGGATGTTTGTGTGTGTGTGTGTGTGTGTGTGTGTGTGTGTGTGTGTGTGTGTGTGTGTGTGTTCATTTATATATGGGGTCGGATTCCCTACATTTTGCAACCGATTTCAACAAAACTTCACATTTTTTTTTTTTTTTTTTGGCAGGTAGTGTTTCTTATTGTCTTGCACACTTTTTTCTTTTGTTTTTACATTCAGAATGCTTTAAAAATTCCATTTACAAGACAATTGTTTATAATAAAATTCTATTCAATCGGTAGACTCATAACAATTGAAAACAATGTTTTTGTTTGAGTTTGGGTTTGACCAATTTGTAAAAAAATAAAAAAAAAAAATAATTAAGACATGCATGTCTGTCAACCTTAAACAATTAAACAATAATTTTTGTCAATTTTATTTTTCAGTCTTTATGATGGTCGATACTTGATCTATCTCTTACTGTTACATTCCCGGGCAACGCCAGGCTCTACTGCTAGTACATAATACCACAACCTATTTAGGAGCATACTTCATCTTGAACCTCTACTGAGTGCAGTGCCAAATTTCATTAAAATTAGACACCGGGTTCTTGAGCGAGGGCTGTTTTTTTACAGCAATTTTAATAAGAAATTCAGTATTTTAATACACATTCTTATATTAATCCGTGTATATAAACAAACACTTGCATATTATATTCCAAGTATTATGTGTGTGAAAAATAATAAACATTAATAACACATTATAGCAGCATTATTAAATAAATTTAAATATACATAACATATTTATACAATTCACTACATTAGAACATTTTTTATCAACAAATCTCAGATGCCAACTACTTGATAGGTTAAGAGGCTATGTGGGTGCGTCATTGTAAAACATTCTGTATGGCTGGAAAATTGTGCCATATGACTTAATGAATAAATAAATAGATACACACTGGTTTGCTGCCATTACATATTGTGAAATAAATGTGAAGAAGAAACAAGTATGTCTAATAAAAAATATAATTATTATTTTTGAAAAAAATACCTAGGAAGAAATGAAACTAAGTGCACAAAAAGGAGGCATCCAAACTTTATGTTGTTTTAATAAATATGCATATCCCTAAGCAGACAAATCCTGATTTTTTTTTTTTTTTTTGAATAGCCTTCATTTTTGAAAATTATAATATGGTAAATGCTGAAATTGGTATAAATTGTCAACCTGGTGTTATTATTACTTGAATTAAAAATGTGATATCAGTTTGCAATTCTATTTTTTTTTTTAAAAAAAAGTAAACTTTTTCTTATTAATTTCTCATTGCATTTTAAGTAATATTGTATAATGTGAGTAATAATAATTATTACAATAACAAGTTAAACATATCTTCCCACTAAATATAGCATTTATAGTAATAAGTATGAATGTTAAGTTATAGAATTGCTTAAAAATTACTTTGTGTACATCTTGGGTACAAAAAGCAGATAGAGACATCAAGGTCCCAATCAGAGACACACATTTTTTAAGTAATTGAGCTATACCTTGTTGAGATGGCCTCTCTAGGCTTAATGGTAAGGCACACTTGGACTGAAAGTTATTTAGCTGGTAATACTATTTCTATACAATATTTTACATTAACTACTCCAATACAAAATAATCCGCCTTTTTCTCAAAACAGTAAAAAACAAAAAAACAAAAAAGAGTGTGGAGGGTCACGAAAATGTGTCTTTAGCAGTTGGGGGGGGGGGAACAAAACTGTGTCCTTAGCAGTTGGGGGTACAAATTTTGCTTGTTTTTTTTCTACAATTTTGTTTACATCAGGGATTTTTTTCTTTTAAATATTTTTCGTAAAAATAGCTTCTCTCTTTTTTTCTTGCTGCGCCAAAAGACATTATCTTTACTTTTATTTTTTTTTAATTACTTGGGGCCGGGCTGTCTCAACAAAAATTGGTCTCCTGGAACTATCTGCCTAGAAGTATCAGAGATTGGAGTGGAGCCAGGTATATGTAAAAAAAAAAAAATAGACACGATAAGAACAAAAATCTAATCAAACAATCTACTGGTGTGTGTGCATATATATATATATATATATATATATATATATATATATATATATATATATATATATATAAAAACACACACACAGAGACAGACATAATTATACACATACATGTGTGACAAAATCTAATCAAATAATTTACTAGTGTGTGTGTGTATATATATATATATATATATATATATATATATATATATATAAAGACTGTAAAATAAAGATAGATCAAGTATCGACCATCATAAAGACTGAAAAATAAAATTGACAAAGATTATTGTTTAAGGTTGACGGACACGCATGTCTTAATTAGTTTTATTTTTTACGAATTGGTCAAACCCAAACTCAAACAAAAACATTCTTTTCAATCGTTATGAGTCTACTGATTGAATAAAATTTTATTATAAACAATTGTCTTGTAAATGGAATTTTTAAAGCATTCTGAATATAAAAATAAAGAAAAAAGTGTGCAAGACAATAAGAAACACTACCTGAGAAAAAAAAATGTGAAGTATTGTTGAAATCGGTTGAAAAATGTAGGAAATTTGATCCCATATATAAATGAACACACACACACACACACACATAACCAACCTGGGTTTTATAATAAGTGTAACTTGATAACTTGATATTAATAAGTATAACTCTATATAAGTTGTCCCCCTTTCATTAATGCCTCTTAATCGTGTTTTCAAATTGATTTCATGCAAAAACAATTGTTTTTCCAATTTTTGGCGCTGTCAGAACCACTGCAAGGTAATTTTACATAGTCCTGTGAAGTTTTGTTGAAATCGGTTGAAAAATGTAGGAAATCCAATCCAATATATAAACGTACAGACACACACACAATCTGCGTTTTATAATAAGTAAGATATAATGATACACACAAACACACATACTAGAAAATTGCCTGATTCGATTTTGTCTATATATATATATATATATATATATTATTCTAATAGCTGTTTGCTTGTTTCTGAGTACCCTTGTGAGCTAAGGTGGCTAGTTGATCCTTGTTGCAGATGCCTGCTCAGGTACATTTATATTTTTTGATACCAATAAACCCAATTTGTGGTTTATACTACAACTATACTGAACAGACGAGTTACAACTTCTAAGAGAGAGCAAATAAGCTGATTTCATCAGTAGTTGAACAAAGTCACTACACTTGAACTACATATGCAAAAGCTGTCTAAATAACATTTAAATATGTAAAAGGCTCTCTAAATAATGTATAAATATGTAAAAGGCTGTCTAAATAATGTATAAATATGTAAAAGGCTGTCTAAATAATGTATAAATATGCAAAAGGCTGTCTAAATGTATAAATATGCAAAATGGGGTCTAAAAAATGTATACATATTCAAAATGGGGTCTAAAAATGTATACATATTCAAAATGGGGTCTAAATATTACATAAATATACAAAAGGCTGTCTAAATAATGTATAAATACATACATACATACATTCACATCCTGTAACTCCTTAATAATTTACTTAATTATATAAAAGGTTTAAGTGATTTAAAAAGAGTATTAGCAAAGCGACCAAAGGAAACTTAACTGAATGTAGCACCAGTAATGCAAGAATACAGATTCAAAGGGAATTTAAAACGGATCTAATAGCATGACTCAACCAATATGTGCATCAAAGATAAGCCTGAAGCCGACGGAAGTTTTCTCATTGAAATTTTTAAAAATCCAAAATTAGTCTGCACCCTCAATGAAATTGATCCTGATCATCATGATGTCAGGGACTATGTTGATGAAATTCTACCAAACAGATGGGTTGGGCTCAGTGGGAGCGTTCAATACCTTACCGTATTCACCAGACCTCATGTTACTGGACTTTCTTTTTATAGAAACACTTCAAAGGTGAGGTTTTTATCATGCAAAATTGGCCACAGTCGATGAAATGAAAGCAAGAAAATATATCCAAATGCCAAACAAAGTGATTTGTGATGCTTGCAATTCCAGTGATCAGTTAATTAGGGATTAGCCAGAACAGTCAATAATTTAAAGATTCACAGTAACTTAAAATGATTATGCATTGATCTTTAATTTGAATCATAAAATTTAGATGCGTCTCAAGGGACACACTATTACAGGTACAATACTGACTTTCTGCCACCCTTGGTCATAGAACCAGGTTGGATTATTGATTTTGACAGAGTAACAGAATTGATATGATAAAAATTCAATAATACACCTCTGACCCATTAATTATGTATCTCGTATCTCTACAGCATCATCGGCTGTTATAAGCAATTAACAATTAGTACGACATAAGCAATGACACCTGCGGCTGCTCGGTGAATTAGTGTGGTAGTTGCATGAAATTCAATGCAAACAGGTGTTGCATCATCAGTTAACAAATATTATTAGTGCACCTGTGTTAAACAGTCAAAATAGGTATAAACTTTTTGTGACTAAATATATATATATATATATATATTCATGAATTATTCACACAAAAACAAATGCAAAGGTTAATGATTTAATTGGCGAGAAATCCATCATCGCAAACAATTCAAATAATATACAAAAACCTCCGAATCCGTTATGAATGAAAAAGATCCTTGTTTCTATAAATTTCTGCCGTATTAGTTCTTATTTTTACTACAAGCTTTCGTCTGTTCCTACAGACATCTTCAGGTATGGAATAGATGTTGTTCTTGTTTTTTCTCTTAGTAATTATACATACTAACACTGCACAGACTAACAGTGCATCTATGGACATAGCCCACAGACCAGACCATAGAAATACTTGATAACAAGATATAACCAACAGACCAGATCATAAAAATATGACAATAGGATATAGACCAGATCATAGAAATATATGACAATGGAACATAATCCACAGACCAAGTCATAGAAATATATGACAAGATATAGCCAACAGACAAGGTCATAGGAAAACATGGCAATGGGAAATAGCCCACAGACCAGATCATATAAAAATATAAGTCCACAGAATATAGTCCACAGACCAGGTCACAAAAATATAAGACAAACAGGAAATAGCATACAGACCAGATCATAGAAATATATGACAATGGGATAAAGCCCAGACTAGATTAAAAAGTCAATTTTTATGATAGTTGAGCTCCAAAGGGTATATACATATATATATTACTTGATTAAAACAGTTTACTTATATGAAAGCTATTTGTAGACCTAGATGAGCAATTTCCTTTTTTTTTATTTAAATGCATTTAGGAAAAACCAGTTATAACCATTAATGCTTCTCAAAGGTATAAAAAATACACCTGTCATATTGTGATGGTGGCAGCGGCGGCATCAGCAAACCATTTTTTTCCTCTTTGAGCAAGTCTTGTGGGTAGTAGGGTGCAACCAGCTGGGTAGAGTTAAACTGTCTTACTAGTTTCCATAACACTTAACATCAGTTGAGACAGACAACATTGGCAGGTCATCTATTACAGACAACATATTGCCATGGGGTTATTCTTTTTTCTCTTTTTCCATATTTAATCTTAAACTTGTTACAGAGCAGCTGCATCTAATCAAATTGAGGTAGACGATAAACAGGGTTTGTTTTTGGTTTTTCAACGCTATCATGGCATGAGTGTAGCATAATGGGTAGTAGCTTGGAGTGAGAAATCAGAGAGACATGTTCAAATGCCAGCGGGTTTGTTACATTCATTTACATGCAAATACACTTTAGGAAAAGTATAAATCCATCTCTCCTTCCCCAAGCTATAGGTTAAATAATAAAGCAGACTGATTTCTAACTACAGCTAGAGTTCAATCTAGAAGAAGGTACAACCCTGAATTCAAACATATATGTAACCCTTGGACAAAACCCTGAGTTGATCTTTGGTAAGGCATAGCACCCAGAAGCCACCCCTGCAAGAATTATGGTGGAGACATCAGCAGCAGGATGTTGGATGTGGTCAATGACAGAATCTAAGAGAACAAATTTGTGGCATTGGACTGCAATGGTGACATGCAAAATGATCCTTCATACGGAACAATAAGACGTAATTATTTCTGGTTGTATAGAAACTGCAGGAATATAGAGTAGCGTCTTGTGTTTCTTAATGTATGTGCAACTGAAACAGCTATGATGACATATGGGCAAGGACAGTGTAAAGGTCTCATACCACCCCTGAGTCTATGATACCCCCTGAATACTACATCTCAATTTTCATAAGGTAGTATTGATACGAAATACAAATTTATTGTAACCTTATTATGTACAATAATGGATCATATGCAATGTCGGTGAAGAATTCAACTAGAAAAATTGAAAATAAATACAATGTATCTAAATACAAATTAGAGACATATTATAATAGATTATTCTATCTTAAATAAATCAATATTTTGTGTCAATTTTTAGCATCAACTGGAGATTTTTCTTGTTAAAAAGATGAGTAATTTTAACACATTCAGCATTATGGATAAAAATAGTGAATTTTATATTGTGTTTTTTTCAGGACTTAGTATAAGCAAAACAAATCATTGATACAGCCCCCTTAACACTATTACTTCTCAATTGTTATAAGGTCATATTCATATAAAATACAAATTTTATTGTAACCTAATTATGTACAATACATGGATTATATGCAATATAAGTGAACAATTCAATTAGAAAAATTGAAAATAAATACAATGTATCTAAATACAAATTACAAACATGTCATAATAGATCATTCCATCTTAAATAAATCAAGAATGCTTTGTGGCAATTTTTAACATCAACTTGAAATTTTTCATGTTAAAAAGTTGAAGAATTTTAATACAGAATGTTGACATTATGGATATAAAATTGTGAATTTTATATACCATTTTTTTTTATATAGTGAAAAAAAAATTTACAGATTTGGACAAAAAAATTTCAGCCACGACCTCACAAAAAAGAAAAAAAAAGGTTTTAAACCAAGTTAACCTATTTACCAAGAAATTAAAAAAAATAGTTACATGGTTTGAAGTAATATTAGACTTGAAGTAAATTTATAATACAGCCTCTTCCCAATCATGGATATAGACCTTCCAATCTACTACATCTCAATTTTCATAAGGTAGTATTGATATAAAATACAAATTTTATTCTAACCTAATTATGTAAAATAATGGATTATAATGCAATATAGGTGGACAATTCAACTAGAAAAATTGAAAATAAATACAATGTATCTAAATACAAATTAGAGACGTCATTCCATCTTAAATAAATCAAGAATGCTTTGTGGCAATTTTTAAAATTAACTTGAGATTTCTCTTGTTAAAAAGATGAATAATTTTAACACATTCAGCTTATAGATAAAAATCTTGAATTTTATATTGTGTTTTTTTTTTTCAGGACTTAGCCTGAGCAAAACAAATCATTGATATGGGTCCTTCATTCTACTAAATCTAAATTTTTATAAAGTTGTATTCATATAAAATAGAAATTTTATTGTAACCTAATTATGTACTGTACAATAATGGATCATCTTACTTATTATAAAACGCAGATTGTGTGTGTGTGTGTGTGTGTGTGTGTGTGTGTCTGTACATTTATATATTGGATCGGATTTCCTACATTTTTCAACCGATTTCAACTAAACTTCACAGGACTACGTAAAATCACCTTGCGGTGGTTCTGACAGCGCCAAAAATTGGAAAAACAATTGTTTTTTCACAAAATCAATTTGAAAACACGATAAAACACGATTCTGTTGCCAGAATGAAAGGGAGACAACTCATATAGAGTTATACTTATGATAAAAACCCAGGTTGTTTGTGTGTATGTGTTCTTTTATATATGGGATCGGATTTCCTACATTTTTCAACCGATTTCAACAAAACTTCACTTTTTTTTTGGCAGGTAGTGTTTCTTATTGTCTTGCACATTTTTTTCTTTATTTTTTACATTCAGAATGCTTTAAAAATTCCATTTATAAGACAATTGTTTATAATAAAATTCTAGTCAATCGATAGATTAATAATGATTGAAAACAATATTTTTTCTTTGAGTTTGGGTTTAACCAATTCGTAAAAAAAAAACAAAAAAATTAATTAAGACATGCATGTCCGTCAACCTTAAACAATAATCTTTGTCAATTTTATTTTTCAGTCTTCATGATGGTCGATACTTGATCTATCTCTTACTGTTACATTGCCGGGCAACACCGGGCTCTACTGCTAGTATATAATATAGGTGAACAACTCAACTAGAAAAATTGAAAATAAATACAATTTATCTAAATATAAATTAGAGACATTATAATAGATCATTCCTTTTTTTTTTTTTTTTTTTTTTAAAAAAAAATGTTCTGCAGCAATTTTTAACATCAACTTGAGATTTTTCTTGTTAAAAAGTTAAATTATTATTAGCATATTCAACATTATGGATAAAAGAATAGTGACTTTTATATAGCGTTTTACTCAAGATTTATAATGAGCAAAACAAAATTTTTTTTTATCCTATAATAGTCGTGCATATTTTATATTTATAACATGTAAGTAGAAAAAATGCAAATGCAAATCAGGCCTGATGATTGTGTCTAGCATGAAACAGCCTGTCACCTCTAAGTATTTATATATATATATATATATATATATAAAAAAGCTGACCGTATATGCCAGTCTACTAGAGTGGCTAGCCAATCCCTATTGCTCAGGCACATTTGTTTGTTCAACACCCACAGAACCCATCTCTGGTTTATACTGCAACTAACCTGAGCAGACCTTAGTTACAGTTTCTAGAAGAGAGTGCATTATTTAGCATGATCAACAGCCTGAACAAAGCCAGCTCACTGAAACCCTCAGTCACAATGACTTGTTACTTTGTGCTACACAACCATTGACAGCTCTCAAATTATTCCATCTACCCAATTTCACTCACAAGGTTTGGGTCAACCCGTGGTATTGTTGTCAGGCAAATTTCAATTACCAAACATCAGAATGCAGATTTCTACAGAAGGATACTGAGAATACCATGGACAGGACATGTAAGGAGTGAAAGAGAGAAAAGGGAAAGAGAGAAAAGGGAAAGAGAGAAAAGGGAAAGAGAGAAAAGGGAAAGAGAGAAAAGGGAAAGAGAGAAAAGGGAAAGAGAGAAAAGGGAAAGAGAGAAAAGGGAAAGAGAGAAAAGGAAAGAAAGAGAGAAAAGGAAAGAGAGAAAAGAAAGAGAAAAAGGAAAGAGAGAAAGAGAGAGTGAAAGGGAAAGAGAGAGAGAGTGAAAAGGGAAAGAGAGAGAGAGAAAAAGGGAAAGAGAGAGAGAGAAAAAGGGAAAGAGTAAGAGGGAGAGAGGGAAGAGAAATGGAGGGGAAAGAGAGAGAGAAAAGGGAAAGAGAGAGAAAAAGGAAAGAGAGAGAGAAAAAGGGAAGGGAAAGGGAGGGGAGGAGTTGGAAAGGGAAAGAGAAAGGATAAATGGAAAAGACCAGAGAGAGAGAGAGTGAGGAAAAGACCAGAGAGAGAGCGAGAACAGTAAAAGGTCGGAGAGAGAGAGAGAGAGAGGGAGAGATGAGTAAAAGAACCAGAGAGAAAAGAGAAAAAGGACCAGAAAGGGAGAGAAAGAAAAAGAAAAGGAAGCAAGAGAGATACAATCGAAAATGAAAATTAGCCTGATTTAGACAATGAAGAATCTTAAGAACACTGATGAAATAGTCTAATGAAGGAGATAGACATTAGGAGAAATCCATTGTCAGGATTTGTGGGTGGCCTATGCCAAGAGACTTCATTAACATAAGGGCGGCGCCAAATACAAACATTGGTTGTAGCAGCAGTGAGTCAGGTAGGGGTGTAGTCAAGGAAATGTAAGAAAAATAAAATACAGTAGTCAGAAGCAAAGAAGAAAGACAAAATAACTAAGTTCTCCTGCACTTTAGCGTGGGTTAACAAACCTCACCTAACCAGGTGCAAGAGATGGAGCTTCCAATTTTTCTACTTAGTATTATGGAACATGATAACAAAAAGGAAATACCTATGTGTCATGTCCTATTCAAGACATGAGTGAACATGGCTCTCCCTAATCTCCTATTTTTTATCTTTCTGCTATACCATCCATTTACACATTTAAATACATTACTTGTTATTGCCTTCTGTCCCTCTTGCTTTCACTATGTCCTGTGAACAACAAATTCTTCAAGCCTCCTTTCCTCATATGCAAAATATTTTTATTAATCCAGACCCACAATCCTGAAATTTTGGATTCCCGAGTTTTCATTACTGCTATTGTTTCTGGCCATTTTTTTTAGGTGATTTTTGGCAACAAATTTTTTTTGTACGATAACAATTTTTATAACTTGGAAATAAATTTGGGAATAATTGAAATTAATTGAGAGAATCCAGTGAAAGTCAGCCATGAAATAAAAATAATTATTTGTACAGAAAGTAAGGACCTACATACATCAAATTGTCTTTAAATTAAGTGGCAACAGAAGAATTATCATTGAACTTTTAAAAGGTAAGCTTAAATATTAATGCAATACTTAAACGCAGCGACCAATTTTGAGTTCTTCTCTAGTTTATTGTTGCCTATCGCATATACTCCTTCCTACCTATTGTGATGAAGGCCCAATCAAGAATCCTCAACAGGAGCTAGCTTAAATGCCATCTGATAGGATGGCTTTTAAGCTGGTATATATATATATATATATATATATATATTATAAATGTAAACGGTAAGCTTAAATATTAATGCAATACTTCAATGCAGCGACCAATTCTGAGTTCATCTGTAGTTTATTGTTGCCTATCGCATCTACTCATTCCTACCTATTGTGATGATGGCCCAATAAAGAGCTATCCGCAAGAGGTAGTTTAAATGCCCCCTGATAGGATGGCTTTTAAGCTGGTATATATATATATTATAAATGTAAACGGTAAGCTTAAATATTAATGCAAAACTTAAATGCAGCAATCAATTTTGAGTTCATCTGTAGTTTATTGTTGCCTATCGCATCTACTCCTTCCTACCTATTGTGATGAAGATTCAATCAAGAGCCCTATGCAGGAGCTAGCTTAAATGCTGCCTGAATAGGGCAGCTTTTAAGCTAGTATATTCTACAAGAAAGTAATTTCTTAAAATAAGAATTCTTACTTATCCCCAATAGGAGTGAATATTAAATAAATAGAGCAAGCACACACACACACAAAACAAAACTAAAGCCCTTCTTTTTAAACTGTTGAATAAAATCTGAAAGAAAATTTAAGGGTGAAGGGGCTTTAAATTGTCATTTATTTACTCATATCATATTATGATTCTTTGTGCAGAGTGAATGGCCATGGTTAAATGTAAATAAATAGCAGAACTGCCAAACAAACAGAATTGACAAAGTTTACAATAAATAATAACAAAAAATGAGAAGAACAGGGAAATATATTTTTCACTTGAAAATGAAACAGGACTAGGGACTTTAATTCTATAATGGAATTTGAAGTTTTTAGTTTCTGTTTTTGAAACATGGTAATTGGTGTGTAGCAATGGAACCATATTTTTAAATTAGTATATATATATATATATGTGTGTGTGTGTGTATATATATATATATATATAAATAAACATATGTATGTGTGTGTATATATATATGTATATAAGTGTGTATGTATATGTGTACATATATGTGTGTGTGTATATATATATATATATATATAAAGCAAACAATATATACATGGTAAATTAACAGTAATATGGCAAGAACTTAGCAAACTAAGAAGTGGGTTTGACACACAAGAGCAAATGAACATAACATTCTGACTTCAAGACAAGACAGACCTGGACTGAGTCAGATGAGACCGAGAACTGGCCTATTTTATTGTCTAGAAAGAAATCCCAGCATACATCTGTCTGCTTCTGCCTATAAATTGGGAAGGGGAAAATATCTCACAGTTATTCCCACTATTGGATTGGCATCAACAGTTTCTTCATTAGTAAATTAGTTGGCACATATGTTACAATCTCTCATTACCTCAGATAAATAATGAACCACTGAACTTTGATTGTGAAGATATACAGAAGGAAACGAAATATCAGAAGTGTCCCTCTTTTAGTGAGAAATAAAAGCTGACATAGTGAGTGGAGGTGATAATGCTCTCATGTTTTTAACATCTGGTTCAGTGAAATTGAAAACTTTGTCAATTTTGAATTTTATTTCATTTGTACCCTCTTACTCCTTTAAACAATGGTCTGCATTCATACGAATGATTTTTATTGGAATGTTTTTGTTCTAACCTAGGGAAGGTTATTGAATGGAATAATCACATGTAGGTTGGTAATGAATGATAATAATTAGGACAAGAACAACACATATAAGATTCGCCAGCAGTGTGTAGAAGTAGTCAACTGCTAGAAGTGAGGTAAGGGAATTCTACAATGAATCTGAAACTGCAGACCAACATACAGTATTTACTACCGTATTTATAAGAATGGGGACATAACCATTATTGTCCGTAGGTATGATACAACGATAATGATTAATAAAAAAAAAAGGTCTTTAAATGTTTTGTGAAGAACTTGTATCCAACAAATGAAGTGTAAAATGTCTGGATAATGTTATCATCAAACCAACATATGTACTTACGTTTTTGTCAGTAATTAGGAAAATAGAAAGGATTATTATGAAAATAAATAGACATACGTCTCTATTATACTCTGAAACTGTTGTAACCTAGGGAATGTTACTGAATAGAATAATCACATGAATAAACGATAATACTTAGGACAAGAACAACAAATACAAGATTCACCAGTGGCATGTAAAAGTAGTAGTCAACTGCTAAAAGTGAGTCAAGTGAATTCCACAATGAATCCCCAACTGTAGACCAACATACAGTATTTACTACTGTAAATATGTGAATGGGGACATATCCATTATCGTCCGTAGGTATGCTACAACTGTCTTGTTAAACTTCAAATATTTAACAATGCAATAGAGGAATTTCCATTTTTTTTTATAGCCAAGGATTAGTGCACTAAATTTTTTATACCAAAATTCAGTTAGTGCATGCATAATAGTTGATTAGTACGGAAACACATTCTTCAGTTTAACCATAGTAATTGAAAACTAATTTTTTTTATAGTTACCAATGTACAAATTATCCACACTAATCGAGGGATTCCTGCATATGATTCATCAAAAAATTCAAAAAAAAGATGCTAATCTTCACAAGTTGGTCTACTTGGCAACTCTTCAACTGGAAAAGTGGCGGCTTACCCAAAAGAGGCTGAGCAGCCATTTTAAATAGGGCACAGACATAGAGAATGAAGTAGTCTGAATAAAGAATTCTTTCTCCATCACGTGTCAGAGTTCCTTTAATTTCAACTTACACAAGATATTGGTCCCCATGTCAGAAAATGACTATTACAAAAAAAAAAAAAAAAGTTATAGTCAATTCCTATAGAAAAAAAAAAATTATAGTCCTATAATTATAAATTCCTACAGATGCATGCTGGGATTTTTTCCTAGCCAATAAAAATGGACAATTCTCAGCCTTACCTACATATTTTTTCTTTCTTACCTTCTTTATCACTTTTTACTTTGTTATTATTGCCTTATAGTTGCTTTGATTTGCCTTACCTCGTATTGCACTTTTCTTTTGATTGTTATTGAGAATTTTACACTTGATAATGCTTGCTTCCTCTAAAAAGGAAAACTGAAATTTCCATTACTATCATAATTGTGCTGTGTGAGTTCACATGACTGTTACCTCCCTGCCAATACATTATAAATAATAAGCTACTCTGCTTTGATCATGTGGAAAGAGGAGAAAAGACACTACTTGGTTTCAGTAAAAGAAAGAAAGAAGTGAAGATAGAAATGGGGAGAGAGAATCAGATTAAGCTGAGAACAGATACTACACTTTGACCTTAGCCAAAAGGTTGAGAAGCAATGGTGATAAATGCGCCATTTTTCAGATGCACAATATCAAACAACGGAAACCGAGTAAGGCAATTGCCAAAAATCCAGTTACCATAAATAAAATAACATTGTCTGCTGAATTATTTTTAAATTATTATT
The DNA here is from genome assembly GCA_903632075.3 of Acanthosepion pharaonis. Classification (NCBI taxonomy): domain Eukaryota; kingdom Metazoa; phylum Mollusca; class Cephalopoda; order Sepiida; family Sepiidae; genus Acanthosepion; species Acanthosepion pharaonis. The sequence continues at coordinate 756,754 of CAHIKZ030000540.1, read as the reverse complement.
AAGTGAAATGTTTGTAAGATGTGGATTTGTCTAGTATTATATTATAATAAATTATGTATTATAATATATATATTACATTAAATATATTAATACATTTTACTTTTATTTTATATATATATATATATATATATATATATATATATATATATATATAATATATATATATGCAGGTTTCATTAAAAACAACAGACAAGGTACTACAGTTAAGCCTTTTATTTAATTTTTCTTGTGTTCAAACAAGAACTTTCTTTTCTGGACAAAAAAGTGTGTAAAAACTGTCTTTTACGATATTAACTACGAACAAGGCCACAATGTGCTAACCGTATTTGGAAATTAAAAAAACATCTCTACAACACACTAAAACATACACATAATGCACACACTCAATTAAGCTGAAAAATTGAATGATCCTTGATAATGGCTAAAGGTATAGCCGAAAGATCTCATAACTATAAAACACTTGGACAGTTTTTACACACTCTTTGTCCAGAAAAGAAAGCTCTTGTTCGAACACAAGAAAAATTAAACAAAAAGCTTAACTGTAGTACCTTGTCTGTCATTTTTAATGAAACATGCATAAAGGAAGGATTGCTGCCTAAATATACAACTATATATATATATATATATATATATATAGCTTTTATTTTATATATTTTATTTTATAATAAACATTTATAATAGATATATTAATAATAATAATATGCAATATATAATTTTTATTAAAATAAGGAAATTCAAGAAACTCATTTTATGATAGCCGAGCTAGTCCCACTTGATTATTACTGCTATAAATATAAGGAGTTTGATACTCAGTAGGTCCTCAATATATGAATCCTTGTGCCAGACCAAGCTAAACCAAGTGGAATATTAATAGCAGAAGTGTACCAATCAAATGCTTTCAGCATGACAGAAATAGAAAATGTAGGTAAATAAGAGGAGGAGATAGATAAATGCAAGCAGTTGATTCATAAGGTCTGTGAGATGGTAGAAGAGAACAACAGGTTGCTAATGGTACCTGAAGACGCAGGTAAGTGTTTCTTTCAGCATACCTATGTATTAAGTTGTGTATTTAGCGGGAGGGTGAAGAAGAGCCTGCAAGTGTTGATATACTGGAGAAGACGTAGGTAAATTTAGGGTCGGAGGGGGTTGAGATAAGAAGGTTAACTGGGAATGATTGTTTGACTCATAGACAAGAGGGAGCCGATTTACTGAATTTCTCCCTGGCACAATTAGGGTACATATGACACAAGGTTAGAAAATTAATAATGTGGCGTCTTTTATTTAAGAATTGGCATCAGAAGGTTGAAATAAAAAGCAATAGGAATTAAGATGAAAGGAATTCTAGTCAAAAATTAATAATGGTTCACAATGTTTCATCTAATAATAATAATAATAATTGAATATAATATTACTAATAATGACACTAAAATGTTCTCAGTAGTTGCAATAAAAAGCAATAGGAATTAAGATGAAAGGAATTCTAGTCAAAAATTAATAATGCTTCACAATGTTTCATCTAATAATAATAATAATAATAATTGAATATAACTACTCATGACTGTAGAATGACATTGAGTAGTTGTCATAAAAAGCAAGAGAAATTAAGATGAAATGAAAAGTTGTCAAAAATGAATGATTTACAATGTTTTACCTATTAAAAATAATTTACGTTATAATATTATAACTAAGTTTTTACAAAATAATTTTAAAAAAAAAGAAAGAAAAAAAAAAGAAGGTGAATTTTGACATTCCCATTTTATGGGGGTCAAGTTTTCTTTACCTTTAATGTGTCCCCTGAACCTTCAATTTAAATCTCACTCATATTGGTTTTCATTTATGGGGGAGTTGAGTGCCTTGTCAAAACTGCAGGAGGTACCTACAGTGTATTTAAGAAAATGCATCCATCAATGCAGAAAATTTTCATCATCACTCCAATGACTGGGTGTGGACAAAACGTTTGCAGTGCAGATGAACACCTGATCACTTTCCATCACATATCAGGATTGAAAGCATAGACCTGGAGGTCAAATCACAGCAGATGCTCTCTAACTTGAAGTCTTGATTTCGTCATGGACAAGATTCTTGGTATCCTTATTAAAGGAAGAGAGAAAATTACCATGTTGATACATATTCGTTTATTCCAAGTACTTTTCGACATTAGCACAATGCCATCATCAGGTTATTGTTGTTTTTTGTTATGTTAAATTCTTTTTTAACTGCTAAGTGAAAAACACTAAGGTCATGTACTGTATGATTTAAATGTAAATATCAGGGGGAGGTAAGTTAGTTTTGAAATGTCCATTTTTTTTATATGAGATGTGTCTTAATGAAAACATGCTTCAAAATATATATAAAATATATATATATATATATATATATATCAAATCTCCCCAAAGAAAAGTGATACTTATGGTTTAAAATGAATTTTTTAAAAAATTAAAAATCTTTCTTGAATCTTTTATTTTAGTTTTAAATTCAGGTTAAAAGATTAAATTTAATATTCCAATATGCAAAATACTTTTGCTGTATTTCAAAAATTAATTTAAAGTGATTGCAATAATTATAAAATAAACTAAAAACTGCTAAAAATGGATGATTTTAGCAATAATTAAAATTCTCTCAGAGCAATGTACTTCTCTTTATTATAAAAAAAATTAAATAAAATATACTTTTCTGAAATTTTATTTGAGGAAGATAAGCTGATTTAAAGTTTAATCTGATTTGAAACACATTACTTTTAGTTTAAAATAGAGTAGAAAAGCATTTTTTAACGACAACTATCTTGATAGACTTGCATTTGGAATTTTTTTCTACAGGGGACATCTGTAAAAAATACTTGACTAATATAACTTGAGTGCCTTTTTTATATCATTTTTTTTATGTTCAACATAATCTAATGTTTTATTGAATTTTAGGTTTTTTTGGCTTTAAATTTACTGTAGTTACTGCTTTTATTTTCTGATAATGTTGTGTATGCTAAACACTTCTATCTTTCCTTCTTTCTTTCATTTTTACACTAAAACCAAATAGTGTCTTTTCCCCCTCTTTCTACATGATCAAAGTGGAACTGTCCAGTATTTATAAGAAAATAACTAACAAAGAGTGGAATGAGCACACTTATTATAATAAATATCTGGTTGTCAGTTGCGAAAAGGGAGATGGGGAGTAAAGTTCCAATTCCAGAAGAAAGGGAAAAGCATGAATCAAAATCTCCTACTTGTAGTTGTGAGTAAAACAACAGAGTAGACTGAGCTATTTAGCCTTGGCAGGGCAATCAGTGTAGAAGGTCAATTCTTGAATTCAAAAACCAACCTGAGCAGAGATGGTGGCCCAAGATTCACCCCCTGCAGCTACTGTAATACATGTGATATCCAAACGGATGCACGCAAACATGCAATTTAATATCATTATAATGATAATATTATTGCTACCAGCGTTCTAAAATAGTTGTTGCATTTACATACATATTTTATACATGAACTGTTACAGGATGATGGTAATATTAATAATAATAATAATAAAGAAGATTAGATTTTGACTATTTATATAAAGATAATTGATTGGTATGTTTTTCTATGAAGATTAAGTTTGAATAAGATTTTATATTTGGATGCTGGTGCATTACAAAGAAATCATGTTTAAACAAAAAAAGAAGAATTACATGATTTTACATTAACCATTATTTATATAACCGAGGCCAAGGATGTTGAACAATTTTCAAAATATAAAAAAAGACTTTAAGAAAGAAAAAAAAATAAAGAAAAAACAGATAAGGAAAGTGTGTAAAAGACATTAAGAAAGAAAATGAAAACAGCAAAGAAATAAGAGAAACAATAAAAACAGGGGGAGAGAAAGAGTAGAAAAAGGAAGGAAGGAAGAGAAAGATTGGAAAAAGGAAGGAAGAGAAATAGGGGAAGAGGAAGGGAGAGAAAGAGGAGAAATAGAAAGCAAAGAAAGAAACAGCAAAAACAGGAGAAGAGAAAGAAGGAAAAGAAAGGAAGAGATGGAGGAGGATTGGAAAGAGGGAGGGATGGAGAGACGGAGGAGGAATGGAAAGAGGGACGGAGGGAGAGACGGAGAGGAATGGAAAGAGGAATGGAAAGAGGAGGGGAAAGAGGGATGGATGGAGAGACGGAGGAGGAATGGAAAGAGGGACGGAGGGAGAGACGGAGGAGGAATGGAAAGAGGGACGGATGGAGAGACGGAGGAGGAATGGAAAGAGGGACGGATGGAGAGACGGAGGAGGAATGGAAAGAGGGACGGATGGAGAGACAGAGGAGGAATGGAAAGAGGGACGGAGGGAGAGACAGAGGAGGAATGGAAAGAGGGACGGAGGGAGAGACAGAGGAGGAATGGAAAGAGGGACGGAGAGACAGAGGAGGAATGGAAAATGGAAAGACAGAGGGAATGGAAAGGGGAGGAGAGACAGAGGAGGAATGGAAAGAGGGACGGAGAGACAGAGGAGGAATGGAAAGAGGGACGGAGAGACAGAGGAGGAATGGAAAGGGGAGAGACAGAGGAGGAATGGAAAGAGGGAGGGAGAGACAGAGGAGGAATGGAAAGAGGGAGGGAGGGAGTGACAGAGGAGGAATGGAAAGAGGGAGGGAGAGACAGAGGAGGAATGGAAAGAGGGAGGGAGAGACAGAGGAGGAATGGAAAGAGGGAGGGAGAGAGAGAGGAGGAATGGAAAAGAGGGAGGAATGGGAAAATGGAAAGGGAGGAGAGACAGAGGAGGAATGGAAAGAGGAAAGGAGGAATGGAAAGAGGGAGAGACAGAGGAGGAATGGAAAGGAAGAGGGGAATGGAAAAATGGACGGAGAGACAGAGGAGGAATGGAAAGAGGGGAGGGAGAGAGGGAAGAGGACCGAGGAATGGAGCAAGAAGGGCAAAAGAAAGAAAGACAGAAAATTAGGAGAAAAAATGAGAAAAGAAAGACAGAAAAATCAAGAAAGGAAAGGGAGAGAGGGCAAAGACAAGAGAAAAATCAGAGAGGGGTAAGGAAAGGCAAGAGAAAATCAGAGAGGGGTAAGGCAAAGACAAGAGAAAATCAGAGAGGATAAGGAAAGAGAAAGAGAAAATCAGAGAAAATCAGAGTAAGGAAAAGAGAAAATCAGAAAATGAGGAAAAGAAAGGCAAAGGCAAGAGAAAATCAGAGAGAGGGTAAGAAAGGAAAGAAAATCAGAGAAAAAGCAAAGTAGAGAGGGGTAAGGCAAAAGACAAGAGAAAATCAGAGAGGGGTAAGGCAAAGGCAAGAGAAAATCAGAGAGGGGGCAAAAGACAAAGACAAGAGAAAATCAGAGAAGGGTAAGGCAAAAGACAAGAGAAAATCAGAGAGGGTAAGGCAAAAGGCAAGAGAAAATCAGAGAGGGGTAAAAAGACAAGAGAAAATCAGAGAGGGGTAAGGCAAAGACAAGAGAAAATCAGAGAGGGGTAAGGCAAAAGGCAAGAGAAAATCAGAGAGGGGTAAGGCAAAAGACAATCAGAGAAAAAAGACAGAGAGGGGTAAAGGCAAAGGCAAGAGAAAATCAGAGAGGTAAGGCAAAGGAGAAAATCAAAGGGGTAAGGCAAAAGAGAAAAATCAGAGAGGGGTAAGGCAAAGGCAAGAGAAAATCAGAGAGGGGTAAGGCAAAGACAAGAGAAAAATCAGAGATGGGTAAGGCAAAGACAAGAGAAAATCAGAGAGGGGTAAGGCAAAGACAAGAGAAAATCAGAGAGGGGTAAGGCAAAGGCAAGAGAAAATCAGAGAGGGGTAAGGCAAAGACAAGAGAAAATCAGAGAGGGGTAAGGCAAAGGCAAGAGAAAATCAGAGAGGGGTAAGGCAAAGACAAGAGAAAATCAGAGAGGGGTAAGGCAAAGACAAGAGAAAATCAGAGAGGGGTAAGGCAAAGACAAGAGAAAATCAGAGATGGGAGAAAAAATAGAGGCAAAGACAAGAGAAAATCAGAGAGGGGTAAGGAAAAAGACAAGAGAAAATCAAAGGGTAAGACAAGAGAAAATCAGAGAGGGGTAAGGCAAAGGCAAGAGAAAAGCAGGGAGGGGTAAGGTAAAGACAAGAGAAAAGCAGAGAGGAGCAAAGCAAAGATAGAAAAAAGCAGCAGGGTCAAGAAAAGATGGTAGAAAAGCAGAAGGGGTGCGAAAGCAAAGATGGAAGACAAGTAGTGGAATGGAATGTGAATGCTGGGGGTGGAGAAATTCCAAATGTAACAAGGTTAATTAAAAAGAAAAAAAAATTCAAAATGGATGATCTTCAGCATCAGACGTAATTTCAAAATAAGTTGCTAAGTTCACTGAAGCTGTAACCCTAGTAGATAAGTATAAAACACCCACATAGAAATGACTCCTTAATTTCATGAATAAAAGTTAACGATACCAACACTCAGCCACTTTTACTTACATTCTAATAAGCCAAAGAGCACACACTACACATTTTCCTTAGGAAACTGACACAAAGCATATATCTAAAGACATTAGCAATTATACAGTTCAACCTCTTTAATCTAACATCCTTGGGTTCAGGAAATTACCAGATGACAAAAAAAATGCCGGATGACAGAAATCAACCCCTAAAAATAATTTTCAGCCCAAGAACCTCTTTTTGCACAGGTGAAACGTCAAAAGCCTCTCGCTACTCTATTGCTATATCTATGGAATATAGTCTCACAAGCTATATTCTTTAGTCTCATTACCATCAACCTTTACAACTGGGACCCACCATACAACATACACTAGGGTGAATAATCCCCATTCCTTTTGTATTCCATTAGTAAGAGAGAAGTTCCATTTGGCCAGCTTCTTCCCAAGATCTGATGCTTTGTGGAACAGACTCCCGGCAGGATGTTTTCCCAATCCCTACAATCTGGACGTCTTCAAATCTAGGGTTAACCGTTAACATTTCTTTTCATATTCCTATAGTAAGAAGTAAGTTCCATTTGGCCAGCTTCTTCCCAAGATCTGATGCTTTGTGGAACAGACTCCCGGCAGGATGTTTTCCCAATCCCTACAATTTTGATATCTTTAAGTCTAGGGTTAACCATTATGTTTACCTTTTGTATGCTGTGAGGAACGAGAAGACTTACCTCCCACAAAGCGAATTTGCTTGGCATGTCAGGTCCTGTTGAAAGATCATGACCGGCATTATAAGAGAAATGGATTATTCTGAAATTCCTATATTGCGGGTGGGTAGACATACAAAGAAAAAAATAATAAATGAAAAAGACTAAGAATTCAAACCAGCTTGAATTTATAAAACCGGAAGTCTCGGGCAAACAAGAAGTAAGTCTCATATACAAATTTTAGTTGCCCCTGATGCAGGCGCGTCCTTGGGTATGACGATAAACTACGTCCAACAACAAGGCTTCAGATAATGTTTTCGGAAAAATAATGTTGCCAGCTATATGTCAATAGTACTGTATATTTAATATATGTATAGGTATATGTGTGTGTATATATGTGTGTGTGTGTGTATATATATATATATATATATATATATATATATATATATATATTAATTTGGCATTAAATGACCCACCGTGGTTGATATGCCATAAAACCCAACTAACTAACTAACCTGATGCAGACATAAACAGTGAGTCTGTGAGGAAGACGGCAGAACATTTGTTGGCATAACGGCATACGTGCGTACTAACTAATGAGAACAAGAGAATAAGGGAGAGGTTACTTGCGACAGCTCAGTTGATAGAGCGAAGGACTGGAAAAGAAAGCAAGCACTTTAATCTATTTCAGTCATCGCAAATGATGGATGAACTGAATTACCCACATATGCCAATTAAGAAGTTCCACTTGGCCAGCTTCTTCCCAAGAACAGCTGCTTTGTGGAACAGACTCCCAGAAGGATGCTTTCCCAACCACTACAATCCTGACCTTTTCAAGTCTAGAGTTAACCGTTACCTTTCCTGGACAGCCTCCAAGAACTTCATTTCTTGCCTTTGCTTGCACTCATACCACACTACAGTAACCCTCTACTCTGAGTGGCTCTTGAGCCTTTTATTGGGTGAACATTAGTATTAAAAAAAAAAAAAAAAAAAAAAAAAAACTGCCAAGAAAAGTGTTTTCCTATTATTCCTATTATTTCTACATCCAAATTTTTGCTAACATGTTAGCATAAGTTGGGAGAAGCCAAACTTACCGATTCCACAGAGAGCGAAATGATAAATTAAACTATTTTCATAAAAACCAAATTTTGATTTCAGAGGTTGGGTGGGAGCTTCCCCAACAGACAGCACCTTCCAAGTTACACTTAAAGAGATGAACATGTCAAGTTCAATCCCTGATATGTTCTAAAAAAAGGGAAGTGTCAAGGAAAATGGACAATTGCCACCCATATGTAAGAGTGCAGAGCTCCACTGATTATGAGCATGAGCCAAACCTAGCAAGGAGTGTGCGGGTAGGTAAAGAGCTTCAGAACCACTTGATTAGGACGCACAATCCAGATATCAGGGCAAGTGGAATCATCAGCCTTTTGATGTAACAGGTTTTTTTGTTTTTTTTTTGAGTAATATGAGACAGTAATTACACAAGGATAGATAGGAAAGTTCAGAGTGAAAAGGACTGGTCACAGACACTGCCTGCCATCCATATGAATTTTTTTTTTTTTTTGTATACAGGGTAAATGAAATAAAAAAAAAAAAAAATGACCAACCCTTCTAAAAGACTGGCCATGTGTGATTTATCTATACTAAAGATAGGGAGATGTAAACTAAGAAATACATGCTGAGAGAATTTACGTAATTACCTATATACAAGCAAAGTTTATATGAATAACAGACTGGGTGAAGTGTTTAATCTTTTAGGACTTCATCAGTAAAAAACAATTTTAAATTTTAAAAATTTCAGCATTTCTTGTTGAAGTATAATTATAACCATTGATTGCATTTTTATATTCCCCTTCTCACGCATGTAATCTCGTCAATAAAAACATTACTTTAGTCTGACAAAGTCCTTCTAGAGGATGAAATGTGTTAAACAAAATTTTTTCCATTTTGTCATTCATTTGCCTAACATATATATGTACACAATATAAAAGGCTAAAATACTAATATTCAAAAAGATTTTTGAATTTGTAGGTCTGATGATTTGGATTGTGATTATGATTCCAAATTATAATTTGGAATCATAATCACAATCCAAATCATCAGACCTACAAATTCAAAAATATTATAAATTATAACCATGGAATATTAGTCTTTGAGCCTCTTATATTATATTCTTACTCTGTCCTGGACATTGAGTTCTACCTGGATTCTATCATCTTGGGAATTTATTTATATATAAGTGAACATAGAAGTCAACACTTAGAGGCGACAGTCTGTTTCATGCTAGATGCAATCGTCAGGCCTGACAATTGCATCTGTCGCCTCTAAGTGTTAACTTCTATGTTCACTTTTATATTTACACATGCTCTATCTCTTTATCCCATAAATATAGCACATCTTAAGACTATATTTCTTCATATATATATATATATATATATATATATATATATATGGTTGTAGTGGACTCTCTTGTTGTATTCGACATATGAGGGTCAAGCATCTCAGGTCCTAGGCACCGACAGCCCAGACACCAGCACATATGATTTGATTATAGTTGTGAAGGCTTTGTGAAGAACAAACCACACTTTTTGAAGAGACTGGTGCACTACATGCCACAAGGTCCCCAATCGACCATCCACAGGTTTTGAATTTAGAGTTGTCCTTCTCCTAGACCAGTTGCCATCCAAAGCTATAGAACTCAGTCTGTAGCTGGAGGGAGAAGGATATTAACACATAAGTGAATGTAATGGATTTGAGTGGAATTGGAACACAGCTCTCCAATTCCTCAATCTGAGACACTATCCACTACTCCACCGCAAGCCCTATCTATTTATTTATCCTCCTTAGGTTTACCCATATGGATTACCTAGTTTTTCATAAACTATATATATATATATATATATATATATATATATATATATATATATATAGTCCTATCAACTATCACATCTACAACTGAAAAGAATCTATATAAAATCAACATAAAATTTGTTACTACTACATCTATAACAATAAAGCACTTAGTCAATACTAAACAAAACAATAAGCTAAAACTTGAAGGAGGAATTTACTACATTGCCTGTAATAATTGTCACAAAATATACATTGGAGAAACTTCAAGGAATCTAAATAAAAGATTATATGAATACAAAAGGGACATATTACAAAACAATACATCAAATACACTGGTTGCCTACCATCACAAGACTGGCCACAATCTTGATATAAATAATGCTACATTTATCAAAAGAGAAAACAATTCATTATGATGAAAATGTCTAGAGAGTCCTTGATCGCAAGGTCATCTACAATAAATTTGCACCTGGGCTCTTACAACATTTCACCATTCCTGGCAGAACTTCTATTATCACAGTGTGAGATATCTAATAACAAACGTGATATAAAGAAAAAGAATCTAAATGAAATCGGCTAGATTAAAAAATTTTGAATTTAAAATTCTCAGCATCCTTCATTCCTGCACATGTGCAGTCACACCAACATAACAAATTTAGTCCTAAAGGTCAAAACGCATCACAAGAAAACTTTTTACACTTTGTCATACATTCCCCCCCACCACCACTGTAGTAGAATATGATATATAAATTTATATTTACACTATTTACATTGTTCAAAAAAGGGAAAATGTTTCAGATTGTATTTCATATGAATTTGTATATGATTTTGAACCAATCCCATAGTCAATCTATATTTATTCATATAGACAGATGATATATATATATATATATATATATATATTTGATTACAAAGAACTGATGAGGTCTGTCTGTTTAATTAATTATTAAAAGAAACAGTTATTTACTAAGAATACTTAATTAAATTTTGGTATATATTATTGGTTTCTAGTATTTGAAAAACAGTTGGTAACATCCTTTGAAATCGTCAGGACACCATTAAATATTCCTAAAATTGCATCATGAATTTGTTTTTATTTTACATACGCCTTTTGATATTGATTTATTATTATAGCACATCCTAAAACTATATATATATATATATATATATATATATATATATAATAACTTCAGTTCTCAAAAATAAATATAATAATTCCAGCACTTGAAAATTGCTTTGCCATGAAACTTGGAGTTTTTATATATATATATATTAATATTTGAAGATATGAAACATGCCTTGTACAATTAATGTAAGTTATCAAATAAAATATTTGGTTCTTGAACATTGAACTATTTTTTCTTAACTATAGAGTATTTACTGAATTTTGTATATGATTGAATAATACCTACATATATTTATTCATTCGGATATATATATATATCTCCATATAAGTTTGATTACAAAGAACTGATGAGGTCTGTCTGTTTAATTTTTATTACCGTCTATTTACTATTACCCAATTTATTGGTTTTGTATTAAATAGTTGGTAAATATTTTATTAATTTTTTTTGCAGATTATTAATTACTATTAATTATTATTAATTATTATTAATACAGTCCTCAAACGTCTCATGACGCGGTTTTCAGAGAATATTTGAGATGAAAATGCCTCAGTTATCAAACAAAATTTTGGTTCTTGAACAATATTGCTGAACTGAGCCGAACTGAATTAACTAGAATGGAATAATTTCTTACTTCATGTGAACTGTGCTTTTTTTTTTCCCAATTTTATTGTACTGTGCCATTTTATTTTTTCATTAAGTCCTCAATCCCATTGTATCTAAAGAAACAAGACAGGAAATTATAAATTTGGAACAATTCCCATTGTAAAAAACAAGACAGGCAAATTATAGGACAATTTTGAAAAGTCCAGTTTATACGAATGAGGAGAGAAAAGATGTATAATTTTAAAATGACTTAAATTTAAAGAGACATGCAGCCATAATATTGAAACCTGTTTAGTAGAGCAAAACAGAAAATGCTATCTTTGACATGTGTCATAAAATATTGTCTCTTGTAAACATCTTTTAAAGAAAAAAAAATTAAAAAATATGGCAATTTTAAAAAAAAAAGAAAGATTATTTCTATTCTAATGTCAAAGGTGTTGAAGAGCACGTCTGGAATGGCAGATTAGACTGAAAATATCCTTCATTTCCTGCAGACTTAATGCCTTAATCACAAACAGATAATTTACCATGATACTAGAACTGGCAATGAACGAAGGAAAAATGATAAAGTCTGCGAAGGGAGATAGAAAGCAAAGAGATGTGAAAAGAGAAAGAAATACAAAATTGAGAAAAGTAATGAGAGAGAAAGAGAAAAGTGAAAGAGAGGAAAGAGGGAAGAGAGGAAAGAGGGAAGAGAGGAAAGAGGGAAGAGAGGAAAGTGAAAAGTGAAAAGAAGGAGAGAGAAAAGAGAGAAGGGAAGGGAAAAGAAAGAGAGAAGAGAAAAGAGAAATAAGGAGAAAAGAGAGAAGACAAAAGAAAGAGAGAAGACAAAAGAAAGAGACAAGGGAAAAGAAAGAGAAAAGAGAGAAGGGAATAGAAAGAATGAAGATAAAAGGGAAAGGTAAAAAAAAAGAGAAGAGAGAAAAAGAGAAGAGAAGACAAAAGAAAAAGAGAAAGAGAAAAGAAAAAGAGAAGAGAAAAAAAGAGAAAAGAGAAGAGAAAAAAAGAGAAAAGAGAAAGAGAGGGGGGAAAGAGAAAAGAGAAGAGAGGGGGACAAGGGAAAAGAGAAAAGAGAAGAGAGAGAAGACAAAAGAGAAAAGAGAAGAGAGAAGGGGAAAAGAGAAAGAGGAGAAGAGAGAGAAGGGAAAAGAGAAAAGAGAAGAGAGAAAAGAGGGAGAAGAGAAAAAGAGAAAGAGAGAGAGAGAGGGAAAAGAGAAAAGAGAAGAGAGAGGGGAAAAGAAAAAGAGAAGAGAGAGAAGACAAAAGAGAAAAGAGAAAGAGAGAAAAAGAGAAGAAGAAGACAAAAGAGAAAAGAGAAGAGAGAAGACAAAAGAGAAAAGAAGAGAAAAGAGAAGAAAGAAGAGAAGAAAAAAGAGAAAAAAGAGAAAAGAAGAGAGAGGAGAAAGGAAAAGAGAAAAGAGAAGAGAGAAAAGGGGAAAAGAGAAAGAGAAAAGAGAAGAGAGAGGGGAAAAGAGAAAAGAGAAGAGAGAGGGGAAAAGAGAAAAGAGAAGAGAGAAGGGAAAAGAGAAAAGAGAGAAGAGGGGAAAAGAGAAAAGAGAAGAGAGAAAAGACAAAAGAGAAAACAAGAAGAGAGAAGACAAAAAAGAAAAAGAGAAGAGAGAAAAGAGAAGAAAGGGGGGAAAAGAAAAAGAGAAGAGAAGACAAAAGGGAAGAAAAAGAGAAAAGAGAAGAGAGAGGGGGAAAAAGAGAAAAGAGAAGAGAGAAGACAAAAGAGAAAAGAGAAGACAAAAGAGAAAAGAGAAAAGAGAGGGGGGAAAAGAGAAAAGAGAAGAGAGAGGGGAAAAGAGAAAAAGAGAAGAGAGAGGGGAAAAGAGAAAAGAGAAGAGAGAGGGGAAAAGAGAAAAGAGAAGAGAGAGGGGAAAAGAGAAAAGAGAAGAGAGAAGAGAAAAGAGAAGAGAGAAGACAAAAGAGAAAAGAGAAGAGAGAAGACAAAAGAGAAAAGAGAAGAGAGAAGAGAAAAGAGAAAAGAGAAGACAAAAGAGAAAAGAGAAGAGAGAAGACAAAAGAGAAGAGAAGAGAAAAGAGAAGAGAGGGGGAAAGAGAAAAGAGAAAAAGACAAAAGAGAAAAGAGAAGAAAACAAAAGAGAAGAGAGAGGGGAAAAGAGAAAAGAGAAGAGAGAAGAGAAAAGACAAAGAGAAGAAAGAGAAAAAGAGAAAAAAGAGAAAGAGAGGGAAAAGAAAAAAGAAGAGAAAAGAGAAAAGAGAAGAAAGAGAAAAGAGAAAAGAGAAAAAAGAGAAAAGAGAAGAGAGACAAAAGAGAGAAAAAAAGAGAAAAGAGAAGAAGAAAAGAGAAAAGAGAAGAGAGAAAAGAGAAAGAGAGAAAAAGAGAGAGAGGGAAAAGAGAAAAGAGAAGAGAAAAGAAGAAGAAAGACAAAAGAGAAGAAAGAAGACAAAAGAGAAAAGAGAAGACAAAAGAGAGAAGACAAAAGAGAAAAGAGAAGAGAGAAGACAAAAGAGAAAAGAGAAAAGAGAAGAGAGAAGACAAAAGAGAAGAGAGAAGAGAGAAGAAAAGAGAAGAGAGAAGACAAAAGAGAAGAGAGAAGACAAAAGAGAAGAGAGAAGACAAAAGAGAAAAGAGAAGAGAGAAGACAAAAGAGAAAAGAAAGAAAGACAAAAGAGAAAAAAGAAAAAGAGAAGAAAAAGAGAAGAAAAGAAAAGAGAAAAGAGAAGAGAGAAGACAAAAGAGAAAAGAGAGAGGGGAAAAGAGAGAGGGGGAAAAGGGAAAAGAGAGAGGGGAAAAGAGAAAATAAAGAGTAAAAGAACCTAACACTTTTGAGTCCCTTGAAAGAATTTATTCTGACATGATTAAATGATTACTTACCATATATTCTTGTGCATAATATGAGAAATTTTGAACCAAAATTAAAAAGGTAGAAGGATGGGTGCCATATTTTTATAAGTAAATACACAATTTCAGAAATTTTCATTCAGCTTAAAATGCATCTTATTTGAAACAGCAAGATCGCACATACACTCACATGACACAATCTTCTATCTATATAAATAAAGCACAGTATACATGTGTCCATCCATCCATCTGTCTGTTTTTCAATCTCAGCAAATCATAATCTGAAGTCACAGGTAGTAACTACTACAGTTACACACAATTAAAATTATATAATAAACTAATTAAAGTTAAATTAAAGCATCGAAATGAGTGAAAGGTTTAAAAATAATTCTATATTAAAGGTTTAACTTTAATTTTGTTTTTCGTTGCAATCTAAAGAATGCTACACTTATTAAAAGAGAAAGTAATGTACTTAAATGGAAAATTCTTGAGTACTGCCATCGAATCTTACCAAAATATCTTCACTCTGGATTTTTTAAAAATATCACCTTCCCTAAAAGAAATACTCCTTTCCCAAAACAATATATATCATCATGAAAATTTAGAAAATTAAAAGACAACAGTTAAATTCAAAAGCTATTATTTAAAATACATAACACATAAATTAATTCCTAAAACTAATATAATGACATTATGAAAAAAAATTAATTCAACATTTACTTACTTTTTGTTTCTTAGACATTAAATTATTTCACTTAACATCCTCCATAAGTTACATTAACTTTCTGTTAGCCCAAAGTGTATATAGTTAGTAAGTTATTTGGTAATTGTATGGAAAATTCTAATCTGTATGGAAATTAGTCCCAAAAAGTCTTCAGATCTCCATTTTGTTAATTCTTTTTTTTTTTTTTTTTCTTTCTCTCTCAGAGAAGAGAAGAGAAAAAAAAAGAAAAAAAAAGAATGAGAACTTAACAAAATGGAGATCTGAAGAATTGGGACTAATTTCCTTTTGATCCCACCTTCAGATCTCCATTTTCATACTTGCTCTGTTTTTACATTGAGCTCTCTGGATTACATCCAAATTGCCAAGAATTTTTATATATATAATATTATATATAAATAACTGTGTTTTATATATATATATATATATATATATATATATATATATATATATATATATGTAGTGTGTGTGTGTGTGTGTGTGTATGTACATATGTGTGTATATATATATATATATATATATATATATATATATATATATATATATATATATATATGTGTGTGTGCCAGCTATATATATATATGGACAGTGTGTGTCAGCTATATATATATATATATATGGACAGTGTGTGTCAGCTATATATATATATATAGCTGGCACATACATATGTACACACACAAAATGTACATACATATAAACATACACATTATACATACATAAAAACCCTTTATGCATACATATGCACACACGTGTGTGTGTGTGTGTGTGGACAAAGATTTCAGTGACAAATTTTGTATACATTTTTGTTGAGAGAGTAATCATCTCCACTAAACACACCGCCTTCTCCTCCTGACTCATTTATTGACATCGATGGTTTTGATCAAATTCAGGGATTGTTCAGTCTGCTCTCTTCACTAAAACTTCAACAGGCATAGACCCAAATGACACCCACTGCCTGGAAACATGGAAAGTATGATCATTACAGTACTTTTGTTCACTGGTATTAAGGTTAGGGGTCGCTAAGTCCTGTCTGATTGTTACAAGTACTTGAATATTCCTTTGAAATTTGAATTCCTAGCAGTTATTGAACATATAAATTATGACACAGCCAACTGAACAATAAAAGGGGACTAAGCCCCTAATAGTCATTCAATAGAATGACTCAGATGATATGGACATGCAACAAGTTGGAAACTGGAGCATAAAAATGACTCATGATAAAAAAAATTTGAAAGATGGAATAAAACTAATAATAAAATAATAGTAATAATGAAGAGTGTATAGAGCCAGAGTGTTGAGATAAAAAGAAACAATAATAAGATGGAATAAAACTAGTAATGAAATAAAAGTAATAATGATGAGTGTATTCTCAGAGATTTTTTTGATTGGCTTGTTTTTTATGGTTTATCAATCTTTTATGTTCGATTTAAATCAGAAAATATTCATAGATTATAACAATCTTTTGGAGATAACAATGATATACTGATAAAAGCACTACTAATTAACCCATAGCTAGGGAGGTGGAGAACTTTCTTGAAGATTTTTGCATGCAAGTGAATATAACAAATACAAGTAGAATTTGAACTCATCTATCAGATTTCAAATTCTGAGCCATCATCCATTACACCACCCACACAAACAAGCTTACAGCACCTGGTATTCCCAAGCAGTCACCCATTTAAGTACTGGCTAGGTTTGACATTGCTTAACCAGTGTTTCAATGTGTTATGACTAAGTTGACAAAAAGAAATAGTTGGAATAAAAAACAATATTAAGAACACCTGACCTATTTTATTATTATTATTATTATTACTACTACTATTGTTGTTTTTTGTTGATAATGATGAAGATGAGTATAACATTGAGTTTTGATAAAAAAATACTCTCCCCCTCTGACAAAACTAAAATTAACTATGAAGTAATTTTTTTTTTTTTTATTTATTCTTATCACCCCATGTAAGGCAGTAAAGCCACTAAGACACAAGCAACTACTTAGTGTTAAAGAATAAGAAAGAAGAGAAACATTATTAAGGTGTAAGAACAACAGAAGTGTAATCAAGAAAACAGTAGATAACGACTGACATTGCATTTGAATTTTGTTACGAGGAGGCATTTGTATAAAAAATTTATAGTCAGAGATTCTACTGAGCCCTACTTGTTAATACAAAAAGTTTTCATTCATGAAGTAATTGTAAAATAGAGGAATTAGAAATAGAATGTTTGGAAGATTCTAGATCATTCCAGTATATTCGAGAAAAATCTAGATGATTCTAGAAAAATGCTAATTAGGTGCTAGCCCCTATAAAAACAGGTTTTTGAAAAAGAGTTGTCAGTTGCAAAAAAGGAATTTCTGCCATTATCAACTCCGACTTTTTGATTCGAGGATTAATATATCCAGCTGAAAGAATCTCTAAGAAAAGGTGCCGACCAACAAAAATCCAAAAAGAGAACCACATGGAACAGATTTGGTAAGTTTTTGACTATTTTCATTGACCAAACTACAAATTAATCTATATATACTTACATTTGTGGATTTCCAGTAATAGCACTTAGATTACTTCACTAGCCATAACATGGTAAAGATACTTGACTCACCTTCCTTCTCCTTCATAACACTTTGCCAGTAAACTCTGTTTTCAGTTTTGTATGTCATAATTGTATATCTTATATATATTTTATCTTGTGTTTTTGTATATTAAATATTTGTCTGTGATTTAACTCCGTGTTTTGGTAAATCAAATTTTTTTTTTCTTTGTTAAAATTTCCAAACACATAACAATTTTTCGAGATCAAAGTTGGCTTGAAAGCCGGAAGAGAGTTCCATATTGAAGAAGTGCGAGGAAAGAAACTGTTAGGATAGAACATATGGTTACATACAACTGTGAATTTATGAGACCTTACTGCCAATCTAGTACTGCGTTTAAATTCATAAAGTCTAGGTACCATAGCAAAGAGCTCACCCAAACAATGAAAGAATCTACAGAAAAGGCACAGGGAAGTTGCATCACGGTGGTGAGAAAGTGACTGAAGCTGAGATGTCAGGTCAGGACTAATAATATTGCTGATTCTTCTTTGAATTTTATTCAAGAATAGATATACAGTAGGAACACCAGACTGTTACAGAGAAAGCAGAAAAAAAAAACAGTCCGATTGATTGGCAATGTTCTTATTAAAACAAAGGACAAAAGAATTCTCATTCGAATAGGAACATGAAATCAAAAAATAAAACAGTTCTCATTAAAAGAAGAAAAAAAAATCCCCCACCACCACAAAAAAAAAGTAATAAGTAATTTTGTTTTTTTGCTTTATTTTAATGAAATTTTCTTTCTCCTCTGTGACTATTTAAGAACAGATGCCAGTTTTCTAGGTCATTGGCACTAAATGACTTTAGCAACCAATGTCTGGATTTCATCTTACTCACTTCAAAATGACAGCAACGCTGGCTCATTCTATCCCAAGAATAAAAATGGTAAACTATACAAGCAGTAGTTGTTTAGGTAACCCCTGATACCATAATTTATAAAAGAAAAACATCTAAAGTGACTCTTGTGATGCAAGGGGGATATGGAAAAAGATCCTAGAGCCTGACCCACTTCCTGAAGTCTCTGGAAAGATAGGCGGGCTGAGAACTTTTCAGCACCCCCTGTTAAAATATTAACATTACTATTTATTATAATGTTTATCAGTAGCAAAAATGGAATTGGTGAGCCAAGTTCAATGAGGAAGAAAGGGATTGTTAGTGGTTAGGAAGTAATACTACATTATTAGCAAAATAGAGGTAACTGTTCCAGAAAACAATTATTTTGAGCACCCATCAAACAAAACAAGTGAATTTAATGACTATATATATATATATATATATGTGAAGAAAAATACAGAAAAAAAAACAAACAAAAATTTTAACATGCAATTATGCTGTATTAATGTTAATATAAAGTAGACGTCGGACGTTTCGGGTCTATTTAAGACCATCTTCATGGACATTTTCATTTAAACATAATTAACATTAGAACATATAAAAATTTAACACAAAAGACGATGGACATAAGAGCACAACTAATCCAAACAGATAACTGAAATTTTTAAATAAGATCAGCGTTCCGTTTAAATATGATCACGTTGTCGCTATGTGGGCGATGTTGTGAAAACGTATTCAAGATGATTTCCAAATATTAAAAAGTCGATTGAACTATTTTATATAAACAGTTCAAGAAATCCCTTCCATTGAATATAGGAATACGTAGAGATTAATAGGTTCTTATATCTTCATACAAGCTGGAAGTCCTCCACGTTACAAAGCAAATCAAAAATGATTTAAAAAACGATGGAACAGTTCTAAAAAAAAATATATATATATATATATATATATATATTCATACATGTTTCATTAAATAATATAGATAAGTGTTGTCTATTTATTTTATGTAAATTCTTTTCATAATGTCTGATAAGCTTAATAACATTATCATTAAATGAAGAAAGAAAATCACAATACTGATCCATATTTTTTTAATCTAATCTAAGCTTTCAGTTTACATAAGCCATTATCAAAGATGTCAATTACAGTAAAATATATTAAGCAACAAGACAGTGATGATAGTCTGTTATTGTTTACATGGATGATTTCCAAGCAACGATAAACACGTGCATATATGACGCTGGAAGTGAAAATCACACTGCAGCTCATAACGTCACAAATGACCACGCGAGAGTGAATTTGAGAAGTATATTTAATCACATTTCCCTAATAGCTGTTGCAATCTGTTAATTTTATTTTTTTTAAGTCAAGCATGTTGATAATGAGCAGGATTTGTGTTCAAAAAATCTATATTTACAGATTAGGACATCTATCAGAGAGATGAAATTTAGATTTTTATTATTGCATTATTCCAAAATTTTAAACCATCAGCAAATAGCTATATAGGTCACTAACTGAGCACAAATAGTTATTAATTAAAAAAATTAGTAATTAATGTATTATATTATCCATAACTACATGTTCAAGAATGTTGCTTTTGATAAAAGTTAAAAAAAAAATAACGATAAATACATAAAAAATGCATATATTGTTGAAAATTCTTTTTTTCCACAAAATATAACTATTTGTGCTATGTTATAATGCTTATTACCTAAATAATAACAACACTGAATATTTCTTTTTTTTTAAACATTTAAGTATATTTAATCACATCTCCCTCATAGGTGTCATGATCTGTAAATTCAGTAGACTGTTCTTGTTCCATTGCTCATATCTACAGGCCACTTTGGGCATCTCGGGGTGGTGTAATGGTTAGCAAGCTTATCTCGCTAGAACAATTACAACTGAGTAGTGAGTTCGATCCTCACTGCGTGCCTCATACTTCCGGCCTTTTGACACATCTAAGCTACGCTTGGAAAATCACTTGGGTACCTCGTGTGGTGTAATGGTTAGCAAGCTTATCTCGCTAGAACAATTACGACTGAGTAATGAGTTCAATCCTCACTGGGTGCCCCATACTTTCGGCCTTGTGACACATCTGAGCTACACTTGGAAAATCACTGTGTCAATGGCCTACTGGATTAAAGCATTGGTTTGTTATTTTGGTTATATAGAGGTTGTGAGTTCAATTCCTGGCAATGCGTACTTGAACTTAGCAGACATGAGAAGGGACTAAAACGTACTAGACCATATCACTAGACATTGGCAGGGCAACATGGACAGCTTACCCTAGTGATTCTCAACCACTGTATTTATATATATATATATATATATATATATATATATATATATATATTGTCACAGCATATGTGTGTGGAAGTAGTAATGTTATAGTGTTAGCATTTGAATAAGTATCAAACTTTTTATCCCTCATTGTCTAAAAAGGCTTTATCAGTTTTTTCGCAATTCTATACTTATGTGAATTTGGCTTCTCAGCCGTAAATAACATCAAAAATAAGAAGTGAGAAAGACTATTCTCAATTGAAGAAGAAATGCGGATTTGCTTATCACATCTTTGACCAAACATTGAAGTGATTGAAGAAATTGCCAAAAAACATTAGGCACAGGTTTCACACTAAATAAGCCGCACAAATAGTTGAATAGAAACATTGAAATAAAGTAATTGCATATTTGTGTGAGTATTTTTGGCAATTTTGAAATGTGTGGCAATGTCACAAAACTAAAGGGTGTGACAGAAAAAACTCCCACATATGCCAGACAGAAATACCTCCCACATAATGGTAAGGCATTAGTGGTATCAACATCTGTGTAATATCTTACCATTGTATGGGAGGTATTTTTTGTCAAATTATTGTCATGGTATACATATATATTTCAATACAAAAGGATTATCTCACATTAGCTAAAAAGGCTTTATCAGTTTTATTGCAATTTTCTACTTATTTATATGAATTAGGCTTCCCAACTGTAAATAACATCAAAAATAAGAAGCAAGAAAGACTACATTCAAATGAAGAAAAAATAAGGTTCTGCTTATCAGACATTCGACAAAAGATTGAAGAAATCGCAAAAAAGCACCAGGCATCGATTTCCCCACTAAATAATCTGAACAAATAGTTGAATAGAAACATTGAAATAAAGTTTATATTTTTGTGCGTACTTTTTGTTTTTTAAATCTACGGTTTTATTTCATAGCATTTAAATGTATACCCTTTAAAAATTTTGCTAAGTATGCCGTTATATTTTCATTTTCTCTTAGGTGTGCCATTGCTTAAAAAGGTTGAGAAACACTGGTGTAATGCATATATAAAGCAACATATAAGTAAGTATGTAAGTGGATGGTGAAACAAGTTTCAAGAGATAACAAAATGATAGTTTATTAAGTGTTACAAAAGACAGGAAATTGTGGAGAGCCATGATTGCCAATGCCCTAAAGAGATACAGCACATAGAAGATTCTATACTGTAATGTAGTAATTCTTAACTACAGTGCTGCAGCACACTAGTATTGTCACAACATACGCGTGAGTGTGTGTGTGTGTGTGTGTGTGTGGTAATGGTACAGCATTAGTATTTGAATAAATGAATAAGTATTAAACTTTTTCTTTTTCAAATAATTCTTTTCACTATTCTTCGATTATGTTATTTTAAATACTTTATTCTAATATTCATTTTTTAAAATGTATTTTTATTTTTTTTAATTTGAAGAAATCATGAAAAAACACCAGACACAGGTTTCACACTAAATAATCTGCACAAACAGTTGAATAGAAACATTGAAATAAAGTAAGTTCATATTTGTGTGTGTGTATTTTTTTTTTTTAAATCTACGGTTTTATTTCATAACATTTAAATGTATACCCATTAAAATTTTTGCTAAGTATGCCGTGATATTTTCATTTGCTCTTAAGTGTGCCATTGTTTGAAAAGGTTGAGAGATACTGGCCTACCCAGTAGATTAAATAAAGGGTTCACTTCTGTAGGTTACCCAAATCAATATACTTCTGAAGAAGGCTGAAGGGCACAATGGCAGAAACGTGATATAAACAACAACAAAGATGAGGACAATAGTCTGAATGTGAATAGTGTAAATAATGATAGCACCCCATCCCAGATATTCAGTGATAAAAACAAAGATGAGGACAATAGTCCAAATATAAATAGTGTAAATAATGATAACGCCTCATCCCAGAAATTTAGAAAGAGGATTGTTAAACAGAAATTGTGAAAGCCAGATTATTTATTAAAAACTAGTTTGATTACAAATAAATTAAATTTTTAAAATCAGATTATAAAAAGAGTTTCCAAACTTTCTAATGCAAATCTAGAAAGGGCATAAAGAAAAAACATAAATAGTAATTTTAATTCCTGTAGATATAAAATATACTCGAAAGTTACATTTTTTAACTTCCAATTTCAAAAAACAAGAATAGAAAGAGATAAATAAACAACTATCTTTTTAAGGAAGGGTAGGTTGGCAACCCTATATAAACCATAGATAAGTGTACATAGCTGAAACAGATATAGTGAAAACTATATGTCATTTAAAAAACAAATAATTAAAATGTTTAAAAATCAAATTACAAAAGATTTTACACAAACCTAATGCAAAACTAAATATTAAATTAAACTTTCAACTAAAAAAAAATTTTTTAAAAATTAAAATTAAAAATCTCATACATCAAAGTAAATAAAGAATTAATCTTACACGAACGTTCATTGCTGGCCTGAAACAACAGACAGCCATGATTACTTTCTTTAAAGTTGCCAGTGTACTAAATCCTTTCTTTTGGGCCAGGCTAGGGAGACCTAACCTCGCACCAAACAGGTAACCAACCCACAGCAGAGTTTGAACACACTGACTGCAACTGGCTGTTCTGTCAAGACCTGAAAACCCAGCCCACCTCTCCAAAGCCAAAGTGATGACAATCCCCAACAAAGGACGTTGGACAGGCGTAATAATTACTAGTCTTGCAGTCTGAGGCAACACCTCATGATTTGCAGTTGAAAATAGCTTGCATTTATTAAGGTACAAGTGAAACACATTTCTAGACGAAGGGAGGTGGGTCATGGCATGGTTTTTAAGAAAACATGTCAGGGGTTGGAGTGGGGGACAGATACCAGGCATTTATTCATGACAGGGACCTGGATTAAAGGAGGAAACAAAAAACAATAAAGAGAAATCAAACTTAGAGGATTTGACTGTTTGGTTAAACATATTGGGACATCAGCCATAGATTAGTAGCCCACTGACTTGTACAAAACTGCAAGTGCTTGATTCCCCACAAGGTATGCCATTACTCAAGCAGAATGCCACAAAAAAAAAAAAAAAAAAAAAAAAAAAAGGATAATAAACAGTTTCAGAACATAGGCAATCATGACTCTCCACGATTTCCTGTCTATTATTAAATAGTGTCTTTTTGCTGTCTCACCTAATCCTTGTTCGGATATTCATTTACACAAGCTCATTCTTTTATGTATTGCGTCCATTCAGCATGTGGGCGATCATGGCTCTCCACAATTTCCTGTCCTTTGTAACTATTATTAAATAGTGTCTTTTTGCCATCTCACCTAATCCTTGTTCGGATATTCATTTACACAAGCACATTCTTTTATGTGTCATGTCCCTTCAGGATGTGGGCAATCAATGGCTCTCCACAATTTCCTGTCCTTGGTAGCCCTTAGTAAAGTTTGTCTTTTTGTTATCTCTCCTAAACCCTGTTTGGCTATTCATTTACACAAGCTCATTCTTTTATGTATCGTGTCCCTTCAGGATGTGGGCGATCATGGCTCTCCACAATTTCCAGTCCTTGGTAGCTCTTAGTAAAGTTTGTCTTTTTGTTATCTCTCCTAATCCTTGTTCTGCCAACCATTTACAGTTGTGGCCTGTTTGATGCCAGAAAGACACAAAAAGAAGGTAGCTTGAACAAGTGTATTGAAATAACAAAACATATATACAAAATAAGAGTCTTATTAGTCAGCTGATAGAAGTGTCCGTCCAAACTCTCAGGTTACACTGCGTCCCGACTGTACCCCCCTTTGGAAGTCTCGCAGGTTAGTATTTATGAAGGAGGAAGAGTTCATTCTAATGCAGATAGGTCACCATAACATAAACATACAACTTTTTTTGGCATTTCGCTATGGTAACTGTATACAACTGATGATGTCCTTTTCCCTCATTCATAATAGTATGCAGTTGTCAATAACATACAGTTTCAAACTTGATATTTCTAAGTAAAAACAAAGTACCGACAACTCACTATAAAATCATGGATTGATCTGAGACTATATTATGAACACGACGCCCACTTCTGGAATGATTTTTAAAAAAAGTCCATTTTTCAATTCTGACACATTGTCGGTAAAGGAAAGTCTAATAAATACTTACAGGCTATATTTTTTGACAATATTTTACATATATCTTCAATTCAAAATGGGCACTCTTTGCTTTCACCATAGCCATTAATCTCTTCTCAACTGAAGTACAGGACATCTTCACACCTCTTTGCTCAAACTGTACCACATCATAAAAGCCTTTGTTAACATCTGACACACTCAAGTATAAGATACATGAAACCTCACTCTTCAACATGGGTCATATCGCAAACTCCATGTCAGTGCTTGAGGGAGGTCAAATTCATGGAAATGTCTCTTGCACCATTTCTGCATCAAATCGACCTTGTGTGCAACAGCTCCATCTTGAGTGTGGCTATAGTAACTTCTAAATGTGGCTGACAGCCAGCGCAACACATCTCTGTCCAACATTTGCTGGTAAACTCTGCCACTCACTTTTTCACCCTTTCTTCAATGAACACCAAGAGCAAGTTCGAACCGTCAGTAGCAACAGCAGCCAAGCTATGACACCAGTTGTTTTTTTTTTTTAAGCAAATCTCCCCAAGCAAAGCAAGAGTGCCACTAGCATGCAAGGGGTTGAGAGTAAGAGTAAAAAGAAGTGTTTGGGAAAAGGATAAAGAGAAGGACAGGGATCAAGGTCAAGGCATCAGAAGATGTCGATTGACATTACATTTGAATATTTGAAGATTATAGCTATCAGAGAAGCAAGTGATAGGAAGGGAGGTCCACTGATAGGAGGTGCGAGATAAGAAGCTGTTGGAGTAGAAGAGATGGCTACATTTAGTCATTTCGACAGTGAAAAGGTGGCACCGAGATGCCAACCTAGTAGCACGCTTAAATTCATGCAGTTTGGGAACCAGTGAAAGTAGCTCATTGGAGCAGTTGCCATGAAAGTATCTGTAGAAAAGACAGAAGGAAGCTACAAAATGTGTTCTTATACCTTTGGAAATGTTTCCGGATAAAGTGGTATAAACCCTATTGTCTTAGTCATTGACAACAGCCTCTTGTCTGACTGAATGAAGACTGTAGCATGCTGCATATTATCCAACATGTTCTTTCTACTGCCACACTGATTTTGCTTGGAGGCACTTGAGAGCAGCTGTTGTCATTGAATCTTGTATGGTTCTAGTCCTAAATCCTCTTTTACAATACTCTTCAGTGACCTCCAGCTCTTTCGCCATCTCCCTCATGCTTCTTCATGGATTTCTCTTCACTTTCTTTTTGACGGCTTCAATGACTCCAAGTACAAAATGAACATATTTTCTGGCTAGAACAGGATTTCGTGAGGTTGTTTGCTTCAAATGAAACTATTTCCACATTAAAAAACAGTTTTTCTGCAAACATTCAACAGTTTTATGACCTCATGATTCTTCCCACCAGCCATTATCAATGTGATAATTTGATCTTGTTTTGTTTAGGCTGCCATATTTAATTAAACTGCAAACAATAAAACAGAATGTTAGAAAGCCTTATGCAAAATTTGAAATTAATTTTATGGATAGGAATGTTTAAGATTTCAATAATGTCAAAATATTAATGTTTAAATAAATGGGTGAATTTTGAGGTTTAAATCATATCTAAAAATTTGATATTTAACATTTAGCACTCTGCATAATTTATAAATATTAATTCCTGCATATGGAATCCTATGAAAATATAGTCTTTTATATATTAGTTCTATATATTTGAAATTGCAGTAGCCTGGCTCTCAATTGCAGTTAGGATTATTTTAGGTGTTGCCATAGAAGGATATGACTACACAAACAAGAAATTTGAATTTAACATTGGCAGGACCAACATTGTGCTTGGCAAAAATAGTCACCTACAGTGTTAAAGGTTAAATAAAGGGCAAATATTAATGTTTAGTTTAAATAGATAAATTTTGATGCTGAAATCATGACCAAATTTCGATGTTTAAATAATTGCTAAATTTTTATACCGCACCTGATACAATAGAAATATAAAGTAGCAGGTTAGCAACAAAAATGATAGAAAAATATTGTTGCTGCTGATTATTACTCAGGTAAACATACAATGCAACTCACCCAAGCTTTCTACCAAGCAGCCAATGTTTACCGCACATTGTATTTTAATTCTTGATCTTGTGCAGTGAAAGCTGCAAAAGTGCCTGCTGTTTCTCACAAGGGAAAAAGATGAAAAACAAACGCCATGTTGAGGAATAAAAATGTGAAATCTCTTTCCCCGTCATTTGCAGACATTTTATTCAGGGCTTTACCTGCTTGTCTGGGTGGGTAGGTAAGTGATTCTTGAGACAACTTCTGCTATGTTGGTCTAAAGGACACATAGCACAGTAGATAAAGGCGTTGGTTAGATCCAGTGACAGGATCCAAAGAGTGTGAGTTCAATATCCAGTTAAGGCAGTGGAGAACTTTCAGAGGGAAATTAACAGGAGATAACTGATAATTGACATCCATTAAACATGGCATGTGGAACTAGAACAGTCTACCCCAGTGAGCGAAATAATGGGTTCAGTTTGACATTCCAACCACCTGAAGAAGGCTGGAGCGAACAACAGCCAAAACGTTGTAATAAATATGGCGACAGAGATGAGGACAATAGTCCAAATAATGTAAATAATGTACATAATACCTCATCTCAGAAATATAGACAAATATTGGTCTAACAACTCGGCTCTTCCTCCCTCCCAACCCCTTGCACATCTATTCATCCCAACATGGTGGCTGGCAATACAAAATGGATGGCACAGGAACTGCAAGGTGGCCACTGCCAAGTATGGACAAGAAATCCTCCCCAATCCCCAGCATGAGTGTTAATATAAACCATCACCCCGGATATGACCTATTTCCGGTTTTGTTGCCACTTGATCTCCAAAACTCCATCTACTCCTTTACTTTTGTGTTACAATTCAATCAAAGTGGATGCCCGCTTAGAAGACTTAACTTCAAAAGGAACCATCTGTTGTATATCAATCAGAAACACTTGAGATTGTGATAAAACCACCTCTTTCTTTTCTACATGGGTGTCCTTAGTATCACACCCTTATGACATATTGGCTGATTTATCTTAGATGAAAAATGCAAAATTTTGGAAGTGTGTTCGAATTAGTAAAGCAACTACCAAAAAAAAAAAAAAAAAAAAAAAAAAAATCTTGTTCCATTTAACAAATGTTTCTTTACAGATTTTTTTTAAAAATTCTGTTTTATTCTTATTTTTACCGTTTTTATACAAAGCTTTAAAGCAAATCAACGTTTATTTTTAAGATGCCGACCTCTCACCAAGTGTAATACCAAAAATCAAATTGTGCAATACATATTACCTGGCATAAAATTATGCTGTGAAAATTGTTTGGTTTTCCTTCAGTTAATAATTGAATAAGCTCATGGTGAGTTCTACAACAAATTATCCGTAGAAATTCCCCTACTGCCTTGTTAAGTATTTTAGCTTAAATATTTTAGCAAAATATTGCAATAACAATCAAATACAAATGCTGGTTGTTATTTTAGGAAGTGGGTACAAATGAAAAAATTTGAAATTGTTAACTTCTTCCATTTCACTGAAACAGATTTTAAACACTTCTATCTTCCTTTCTTTCATATATAATTTTTTTCAAAGCAATCAAAATAGAATAATCCATTATTTATGAGGTATTGGTAGATGTTGAACACTTCTATCTGGCCAAATCCCCATCTTAGAAACATTTCTCTTCATAAAAATTTAAAAATAATTCAGCAGACAATTTTATTTTATTTATGGTAACTAGGTTTTGGTGATTGCCTTATTCGGTTTCCATCATTCAGTAATGCGTCTGTAGAGTAGCATTTTATAGTGGTCACCATCACTTCTTGGCCTTCTGTTTTATCCTATTTTTTTAACTTTTTTTTTTACAATGCTTAAATTCAAATCAGTGATTACTTTTAAGATACAGACCTTTCGCCAAGTGGAAAACCAGAAATCAAATAATTGTATGATAGACATGTTATCCGGCATAAAACCTGTGAAAATTTCACAGATTTCTAGCCAAATCCCTGTCTTATGAACATCTCTCTTAATAATTTAATAGTACACTATTTACATTATTCGGACTATTGCCATCATCTTTGTCGCCATATTTATTACAATGTTTCAGACATTGTACGCTCCGGCCTTCCTCAGGTGGTTGGAATGTTGAACTGAACCCTTTATTTCGCTCACTGGGATAGACTGTTCTAGTTCCTCAAGGACACATGGCACAGTAGATAAAGGCATTAGTTGGATCCAGTGACAGGACACAAAAGAGTGTGAGTTCAATACCTGGTTAAGGCAGTGGAGAACTCAGAGAGGGGAATTAACAGGAGATAACTGATAACTGACATCCATTAGTAATGGCATGTGGAACTAGAACAGTCTACCCCAGTGAGTGAAATAAAGGGTTCAGTTTGACATTCCAACTACCTGAAGAAGGTCAGAGCATACAACGGCCGAAATGTTGTAATAAATATGGCGACAAAGATGAGGACGATAGTCCGAATAATGTAAATAGTATACATAATACCTCATCTCAGAAATATAGACAGATACTGAATTTAATAGTAATTCAGCAGATGTTATTTTATTTATGGTAACAGTTTTTTGGCAATTGCCTTACTCTATTTTCATCATTCAAATACTGTGTATCTGAAAAATGGTGCTTTTATAGCAGTTGTCATGGTTCCTTGGCCTTCTGACTGAGATCAAAGTGTAGTATCTGTTCTTACCAACTTAATCTGATTCTCTCTCTCTTCTCTCTTTCATTTTCTCACTGAAACCAAATATATTTTCCCCTCTTTCAAAACACAGAATAGTCTGTTATTTATGAGGTATTGGGAGGGTGTAACGGTTGCACAAACTAACAAAGAGAGTGACAACTACAATTATAATCAGATTTTTGCCTTGCAAGAGACTATTGAAGAATTCACTCTTTACTGAAAATTCTATGTATGAATTTGTACAGGCCCATAGCCATCAACAGAACTGTAAAATACGTCATTAGTACATAGAAAAGATCAGGCTGTATTACTCTCACCCTTTCACTGTCAAAACTCTAAAATATAGCCATCTCTTCTACTTCAATAGCTTCATGTCTCGCACCTCTCGCCTGTGGAACTCCCTCCTCTTTTCTTGTTTCCCTGATAGCTATAACTTCCAACTTTCAAATGTAATGTCAATCAACGTCTCCAGATGCCTTGATCTATCCCCTATCCTTCTCTCCATCCTTTCCTATATCACTCCAGTTCTCTGTAACCCCTTGCGTGCTAGAGGCTTCCCACCTTGCTTGGGGTGAAGCAAAAGAAAAAAAGAAAAAAAAGTCACATTGAGTTTAACATTACACCAGTCATGGGCAAACTGTAGTCCGTTTGGGCTTTCTGAATGACACACTTAATTTCATAAATAAAATAATGTTTCTTAAAATTTTCTTTTGTTCTCACTTGTTCACTCACACACTCTCTCACACATATAAACAATGATTAAGCACAATTACACATGTAAACATCTTTTGCTTTTGAAACAAGAAACATTGATAAGTTTTTTCTCTAAAAAACATTTTGTTTTGAAATAAATCTATATAATAAATACAAATGTCACTGTGTCAAAACTTTTTCAACTTAAAGGGTGACAACTCTAACTTTCAATAGCTCATGTTCAAATGAAAAAAAATACTTTTCCCAAATTAGTGTTTCAAATTAAAATTGTCTATATTTTCAACTTTACTCCTAGAGACCCTAGCCCAACATATCATACCATTTTAGAATCATACAGACGCCATGAGCAAATTAAAAACATTCCAGGCTGGATCTGGACCCACAACCCTGAAATGTTGGATTCCCAAATTTTCATTACTACAATTGTTTTGGGATTCTGCCATATTGTCTTCTACCTATAAAAACAACTTTCAATAGTTCATGTTCAAATGAAAAAATACTGTTCCAAAATTAGTGTTTCAAAATAAAATTGTGTTCAGTATTTCTGTAATTTCAAATAACAAGTTTTATCAACTTATGCTGTTTTCCCTATATATATATATATATATATATATATATATCTGCGAATGTCACTTTGTTACACAACTTCTGGAGGCCATAGAGCAACATATCATACCATTTTAGAATCAGGTTGACGCCACAAGTAAATTAAAAACATTTTGGACTGAATTCGAACCCACAATCCTGAATCTTTGGATTCGCAATTTTTCATTAGTGTGATTTTTTGTGACAAATTTTTTTGTGCGATAACAATTTTCATAACTTGGTAATAAATTTGGGAATAATCAAAATTAATTGCGAAATCCAACAAAAGTCACCCAAGAAATAAAAAAAATTGTTTGTACGGAAAGTAAGGACCTACATACATCAAATTGTCTTTAAAACAGTGGTTCCCATATGATCACCAAATTTAAGCAACATCAAACCTGGTCAGTACCTAGATGGGTGACTGCTTGGAAATATCAGGTGCTGTAAACTTGAATGTGCAGGTGGTTTAATGGATAATGGCTTAGAATTGTTTATCGGAGAGCCAAGTTCCAAATCTAGTTGGGTTCATTATATTCACTTACACGCAAATATCCTTGAGAAAAGTATGAATCCACCTCTTCTCTCCCCAGCTATGGGTTAATTAGTAAGACATATCACTAAATCCTTATCTAAAAAAATAAATTCTTACAATCTAAAAATATTTTTTGGCTTTAAATAACATGCAAATGGTTGATAAGCTGTAGAAATAATAGATAAGCTGAACAAATCAATTAATCAATATTTTATAGAAAAATCTTTTCTCCATAGAAAAAATAAATCTTTTCCTCTATTTCTAAGGCATATGATTCTGCATATGGTTTTCTGTAGTGAAAATGGCTGAGGTACCTATTACAAAAAATTACCATGAATCTTTTTAGTAGTGCAGCCTGCCTTATGATGAGCCATAGATCATGTAGCCTACTGCTCAGAAAAGGTTACCCAGGTCTGTATTATACGATAGATAAGCAGGAAAGTTACCCTCATTTTTACCATTTTGATATGAATAGGTTTCCATAATCTGCTGATCAAAGATTATATTTTTATTCACAAATATTTTTTGCCATTGCTTGATAATCAAGCACTGTGTATTTTTTTTCTCTATAAATCTAAGTACCTTATCTAGACACACCCCCAGTATCTGCCAAAAAGGGACCCCCACAATGATCAATTGAGACAACTCCTTTAATCTTCCTCTCAAATATCCTGTTTTTTTTTTTATGAAGTGGGACATTAATCAGGATTTACAGCTTTTATCTCTCACTTTCCTGGGTAAAGGTGGAGGGCTTTACTCAGTCAACCCACACAGAAATAACTGGTCTGGAAAAACAAGGGAAAATTTATAAATTTAGAACTGATGAGCAGGAACAGTTTCGGGTGTGGGCAATTCATCTGCTTAAACCAGCGTTTCAACTTTCTTGTCCTTGTGCCACACTTGAAATAGTGTTCATGTCTCTGGGGACCCTTGCATAAAAATGATTATATACCATTATTAATAGCTATCTCTTTTATATTTTATTATATTAACCAAGGATTTTAGTATAGGTGAGAAGGAAATTGAAAATAGAATAGACCAGTTTTTCTCAAACTTTTTATCCTCCAAATATATTAGTATATTTCACATAAATATATGCATTATTAATGTACAGTATACTTCACATTATTCTTCTATGTGCATAGCTCTCCACAGCCTCCTATACCAAGATAAACTTGACTACTGTCTGGTGCACAATCCTTCCTGGTGTTTTGAACAGGAGTAAAGGTTTATTCCTTGTTTCCTGTTTAGAATTGGGTTTCCAGTTTTAAAGTCTTTAATTTTCTTTCACTCCTAGTAGCAGGTTGTGTCTTAGTGGTATTATTGCCTTGCTTGGAGTGAATTGATTAAAAACAAAAAATATGAAAAAAAAATAGGAAAATAAAGAAAAAAGAAAATAAAGAAAAAAGAAAATAAAGAAAAAAAAAAAAAAAAAAAAAAAAAGAAAAAAGAAAAAAAAAAGGAAAAAAAAAGGAAAAAAAGGAAAAAAGGAAAAAAAAAGGAAGGAAAGAAAAAAAAAAAGAAAAAAAAAAAAGAAAAAACAAGAAAAGAAAAACAAGAAAAAAAAAAAGAAAAAACAAGAAAGAAAAAACAAGAAAAAATAAAAAAAAAAGAAAAGAAAAAAACAAAAAAAAAAAACAAGAAAAAAAAACAAAGAAAAAAAAAACAAGAAAGAAAAAACAAGAAAGAAAAAACAAGAAAGAAAAAACAAGAAAGAAAAAACAAGAAAGAAAAAACAAGAAAGAAAAAACAAGAAAGAAAAAACAAGAAAGAAAAAACAAGAAAGAAAAAACAAGAAAGAAAAAACAAGAAAGAAAAAACAAGAAAGAAAAAACAAGAAAGAAAAAACAAGAAAGAAAAAAACAAAAAAAAAAAACAAGAAAAAAAAAAAAAAGAAAGAAAAAACAAAAAGAAAAAACAAGAAAAAAAACAAGAAAGAAAAAACAAGAAAGAAAAAACAAGAAAGAAAAAACAAGAAAGAAAAAACAAAGAAAAAACAAGAAAGAAAAAACAAGAAAGAAAAAACAAAAAAAAAAAGCAGTTCATAGTAATTTTTTTCCTAAATGTTTACTCAATGCAAAACCCAATACCAACCCAAGAAAGAGGGTTACCAAATGAGGTTGTATAGACGTAAGAGGGCAAAGTAAGAACAGATTATGAGCATATATAGTTAGTTATATCAGAATATTAGAGATGTGAAGATACAAGGTAACCAAATATCAATGCACCCCCCCCCAAGTGGCATATATAGGAACTAACTGGAACAGTTGTCAGAGAGCACAGCTGTAACTGTACCCAGCATTGAAAGGCCCCACCGGAAACTACTGCACGGTCCAGATCCCATTCACAAAACGGCAATACAGGAGCCCAATATGCTACACATGCTGGTTGGATAAGCCTTCCTTAGTAGTTCCTCTCCAAGGTTTGGATCCCTGGCTATCAGGTGGATAATGCCAACCTAGAAAACGTTTACTCTCAGCACCCTTAATGGAAAGGCAAACAGGAAAGAAAACACAGGTATACTGCTCGGAGTGAACATGTGTCGTCTACCCAGATAATCACAGCAGCAGAACGTCTTGAATTAGAAACATAAAGCCTAAGTAGAGTGTCAGGTGCCTAGACAAGCTTGCTCTCCTGCAAGCAAGAAAAGACCCACTTGGAATCTTTTTACCCTCCCTCCCATTCTCTGTTCTATCATCCATTCGCATAAGCTCATTGCATAGAAGTCATGCTGTTAATTCCCCTTTAACTTTTGTTATGTTCTGTGAGTGTCAAATTCTTCAAACCCTAATTCCTAATGTGTCCAAGAAATTTCAGCTGTCTCTTGTGGATTTTAAGTGTAATTTGTATTTCTATTTTCCTTAAAGCATTTTCAATGTTTACGTTCTCTGTCCATGGTATTCTCAGCATCCTCCTGTAGAACCACATCTCTCTTGCCTCTAGTTTTCTCTTCATCTGTGAGGAAATTGTCCAGTAGTCACTTGCATATTACATAGCAGTTCAGCAGAATTTTCTTTGTTTTCTTGTTTCTTAATACTTTGCTTAGTTTTTGGAAAGCATTTTTTTTTATATAGTTCAGATTTTGATGTAATTAGACTAAATGTTGTGCTTAGGATGTGCCAACAGTTTTATGAATTTTACTGGATTTTCAAAATTTCATGTTAATAGCCAGTAACTTAAAGAAATGTGGCAGGGGTGATTATCACCCCTGAAATAATAATAATAATGATAATAAAGGAGAATATGCTGTAAAACAGAAAACACCAAGTAAAAGAGAGGCGTTTTTCGAATAACCAAGATGTTAATATGCTGTAAAGACTTTGAAATGTAAATGTTACAGAAAGTTAATTTAGAACATGAAAGACAATCTTTTTGTAAGTGTACAAAGGATGTCAGATTACTAATAGAAAATTACTGGAACAAAACTAATTCTGGAACTTTTAGAAAAAGAAATGGGTTTTGACACTATAAGAATCAAAGTTAAAATTAAGGATGTTTTGATCTAGAAATTATTTTTAAAACAAGAATCTCTGTAGTTTACAAACAGCGACAGAATAATTAATAGTGAGGTGATAAACAATAGCGTCTTGTTGCGAACCTTGGAAACCAATTGATGAAAAAGTAAATTGTTTATTCTTGGAGGAGTGAAGTTGTACTTTGGTGGTATGTCAGTACATTCACACAAGAAAAACAGATACGTCACCAGTTTGAGACATGTGAGGCCAGTTTTCTTAATAAAGAAGTGAGCCAACCGGAGGGAAGAGAGTTTTTGGTTTCATCTGTCTTTGAATGCAGCCGAACTGAGTGGAGAGATGTCAGAAACTGAAAAGGAAGCATCCACTGTGTGTTGCTGAAGCTGAGGGCAAAGAAGCAAAATACCATCACTAACATCTAAGGACAACTACACCTGCTACTACTGAGAATGGGAACATCAAATGTTGTAGTAGTTGCACTAAGAACAAACCAAAAAAGGTTAAAACAAAGGCCATATCTCTCCTAACCAAAATTATTCGAAGTATTTTTGGTTTTTTTTGTTTATTGTTAACATACAAGAAACATTCAACCATGTGCAACAAGAATTATTTTTTGTGTATGTTTGCTTTTATATTTAAAAAAACTTTTGTCCTTTCAAAATCGAACTGACTTGATTATATTTATTTTTTCGGTTAACCCAATTCTCACCCAACGAACTTGCAGGTAGACCAATGGAGAGCTCCTTTTTGATCTGATAACCACTCTCCCGGATCAAAACAATCACAACGTGGCTGGAGGGTGGCTTCGAATTGACATTGGGAACTGGAGACTTGTGTCTAACCTGTAATATTAGACCATACTGGACCAACGGACAGTCTTGTGGAGGGTGTGGATATGGTGTTACAGAAATACCCAATTAAAAATTATTGGCAATACTTACAAAAATTTCATGTTTTTGCTATTTGAATATTCTGATGAATCATAATTCTTAATGCAATGATTCAATAAGGTCTTTGCAAGTTTGACAACTACAAAATAGCCATGAACCTTTCACGGCATTTTTATTTGAATTTTCTGATGAATCATGATTCTTAATTTTGTATGGTCTACATGCTTACATCAATCACTGACAACTGACAATCCAATTCTTCTTCATTTGCAATGCATCCCTATAGTAAAACACAGACATGAAATAATAATTTCATATATATATATATATATAAAATAGCCCTGTTCTATTAGTAATGCTTGCATTCATTCCTGACCATTGATATATGCAAAGACAAACCCAAAGACAATCAGACATGATGCAGTATGTGCTTTTTTTCCTGGAAAACAAAGCATCAGATCGAACGAGCTGACTCACACACACATATATATATATATATATATATATATATGTATTTCTGGCCGCTCGTATTTGAGGATACCCATCTACCACAGCAGCTAGCCAATCCTTATACTGCAACTATGCTGAGCAGACCTTAGTTACAGTTTCTGGGAAAGAGTGTGTTATCTAGCATGATTAACAATTTGAACAAGGACAGCACTCTCAAGCATTCGGTCACAATGACTTGTGACTTTGTGCTAGCACAGCTACCGATGGCCCCCAAGGGTTTTGTCTACCCAATTTCACTGGCAAGGGTTGGGTTAACCTGTGTTATGGTTTTCAGGCACTTTCCAAAGGTGCTGCACACTGGGATTGACTCTGCAATAACATCAGGATGTTTCCTTCCTGACAAATCGACTGTGGTGAGATTGAACCCTGGTTTCATGGTCAGAATGCAAATATTATCACCATGTAACCATATATATATATATATATATATATATATATATATATATAAGCTTATTTTTTATTAAAAAAAAGTATTCAGTTTCGTCTTTTGCTTGTTTTTTTTTTGTAAAAAAAAATAAAATTTTTCAAATTAAACCCCAAGGTTGTATAATTACATAAAATATTGCTAGCCACACCATTAAAAGAAAAACTGGATATGTTTTTAATTTAAAAATAAACTAAAACTATATCCAGCTTATTTTTCTTTTTTATAATCTGAGTTAATTTTTTTTTTTTAAATTCTTAGCATTTTTTACTCTTGAGCATGCAACATACAACTGGCCAATGGCCATACAGAGAATTTGACTCCAGAAAGAAATATCTAACATTTTGAAGCGTTTGGCCTTGTTTATAGTTCTTGCAAATGCTGGGTGAACTGTAAACTAGATTCTTGTACATAAAGATGTAAAAAAACTATATTGCATTTTTATTAAATAAATATTTGTTATTTAATCACTTTGAAATAGTGATATTATTTTGCATGTTAAATAATAAAATTTTTAATTCCTCCCCACCAAAAAATTAAGGAAAATTTATTTTAATAAGTTACACAGCATATTACTTTGTAATATGGTAAAATGTTTGCATTTCTCCGAAAAATTTGGTTTTGATCAGTTAATGTATGGTTATTTTAGATCGTGGGACAGACAGACGAAGTAATGGAAGTCAGAATATTTTATATGTAGATAGATAGAAGAAGGGTGTTTTTCATATGTGTAAGGAGACAACTCTGAGTGCAACAAGTTTGAAAAACACTTTGATGAAATTCTCAGCTTCAAAAACATGGAAAATAGTGTGTCATTAAAATAATGACACCATTTAAATAAACATGGAATAAAAACTAATGATTGCATATTAGAAACAATCTCATCTTTCTAAGGATTTGTTGGTTCACTATTTACATTATTTGGACTATTGTCCTCACCTTTGTCGCCATATTTATCACGACGTTTCGGACCTTCAGTATCTGTCTATATTTCTGAGATGAGGTATTATGTACACTATTTACATTATTCGAACTATTGTCCTCATCTTTGTTGCCATGTTTATCACAACGTTTCAGCCATTGTATGCTCCAGCCTTCTTCAGGTGGCTAAAATGTCGAACTGAACCCCTTATTTCACTCACTGTGGTAGACTGTTCTAGTTCCATGTGCCATGTCTAATGGATGTCAGTTATCTCCTGTTAATTCCCCTCTGAAACTAATACCTTTATCCAGTGTGCCATGTGTGCCAAGGACACATGGCACAGTGGATAAAGGCATTAGTTAAATTCAGTGACAGGGCCCAAAGAGTGTGAATTCAATACCTGGTTAAGGCAGTGGAGATCTTCCAGAGGGGAATCAACGGGAGATAATTGACATCTATTAGACATGGAACATGGAACTAGAACAGTCTAACCCAGTGAGTGAAATAAAGGGTTCAGTTTGATATTCCAACCACCTGAAGAGGGCCAGAGTGCACCACAGCCGAAACAGTGTGATAAACATGGCGACAAAGATGAGGACAATAGTCCAAA
The DNA here is from genome assembly GCA_903632075.3 of Acanthosepion pharaonis. Classification (NCBI taxonomy): domain Eukaryota; kingdom Metazoa; phylum Mollusca; class Cephalopoda; order Sepiida; family Sepiidae; genus Acanthosepion; species Acanthosepion pharaonis. Next base: position 718,428 of record CAHIKZ030000540.1, on the reverse strand, counting down.
TAATGTACATAATACCTCATCTCAGAAATATAGACAGATATTGAAGGATCGGATTAATATGGTAACAAAGATGATGACAATAGTCCGAATAATGTAAATAGTGTACATAATACCTCATCTCAGAAATATAGACAGGTTTGTTGGTTGTTTTATTTTACAGTTTATCAATCCCTCATGAGTAATTTAAAGCTGAGACATTCTTATATTTCATAAAATTTAACTTTTTTCAGCCTTCAATCATATGGTATCAACAATTTATTTATTTCTCTTATGGTTTCAGCTATCAACACCCCCCTGCCCAAATCATATAGTATCAACAATTTATTTACTTATCTATTTATTTTTTTCCTGTTATGGTTTCAGTTATCCACCCACCAAATCATACAGTAATAACTACTTTGGTTGGTTTAAAAAGTAATGATTAAATTTTCCATTATATAATAATTTTACCAAAATAACCTTGGAAATAAGTGAAATCTCACCAGTTGAAGAAAATTCCATAATTTCGATCCATTTTCACAATGTAAACTATGAAGGTTTGGCATACCAACAACAAAATAAACTCATCAGGGTCTAACTGCAATATAACTGCAACTTCCACTGACTGACCTTGACAAATGAAGGCTGGTGACCATGTTTGCCATAGTCTCTAAATATGGAATCCAGTGAAGTCTGTAATCTCTTCAATATCAGAGGTTGGCAGTGTAGATTCAGAGAAAGTAGCGGCTGTTAATTCTTTAAGTCTTCGATATCAGGTTGGCAGTGAAGATATTTTGGAAGAAAAATCAAAATGGCTGCCTTTATACACGTCGCATTGAATATTTTGAGCTTTCTGATTGGTTAACCCTTCTATTGGCGAACTATAAAAGGAGTCAGCTCATTTTGGCTAGCTTACTAGTACTAAAAACTAACCAAAAATTCCAACAATAGACACTAGTAAACAGTGAAATAAAATAATTACAGAAAAGGTTTTTTCATTATTTACACAATTATTTTCAGTTCGGGATTCTCTGTAGGTTACTGGGATCAATATAAACTTGATGAAGGCCGGAGTGTACAACAACTGAAACACTATGATAACAACAACAAAGATGAGGACAATAGTCCAAATGTAAATATTGTAAATAATGATAACTCCTCATCCCAGAAATTCAAAGTGATTCAAAATGATCAATAAGTCAAAATCTGTTTACATTACCAAAGTGCCAAGGAAACTTACCTGAAAAAAAGAAGAAAAATGAAATATATTAGTGGAATTTATATACAATGTACAAGTCAAGAGAACAGTTATATAAATAGAAAAATATTGGTTAAAACAAATGTAGAAGTTTGGATTTAATCAAAGAATAGTTTGTAAAATAATATTTAATATGTAATGGTACCATGAGCAACATTTTGCATTCATTGAACCAAACAGACAGAACTAATTTATACTTTTTTTAATTCCTCTTTGGTTGTTGTCGTTTCACATGCAGTGGCACCCACGAACAAGCCACCCGATTAAACATTAATGTCAGGTGGGATTTTGTAGTTACTGTCTTATTTCGAACCCTTCGTAGAGCGTGAGATAAATGATTGCTCATAGACCATTTGACTTCAGACTCAGGGTGTCGCACAGTGAGCTATTGAGACTAAGCTCTCAACCAACTTGATTCGTCCACCTCGAGGGACAACCAATTCCAACACCGTTCAAATTTTATTATATAATTATTCTCTCAATGCATGACCCGAGAGCCACACTGAATGAGCTTGTTCATAAAAGAGGAGGGCAAGATGCATATAAGGGTATGTCTCTCAAGTTAGAGACATTACTGAATAGGGTTGTTTTATTAGCATAAGAATCATGGATTATATATAGGATAGATAAAGGTTAATTATGGACTTGAAAAGGTTAAGATTGCAGTAGTTGAGGAAGCATCCTCTCAGGAGTCTGTTCTATAAAGCAATGGCTCTTAGGAAGAAGCTGTCTAAATGAAACTCCCATCTTACCAATGGCTTGGTGGGCCTTAGATGTAAAGGTCTGAACTGTCGGAACTAGGAAATATAGCTTATCAGAACATTTACCATATAAATAGCAACAGGGGTTGCAACATGGCATGGAGGATCCAAGCTGTAAAGGCCTGAACTGATAGAACTAAGGAATGTAGCTTGTTTAAACATTTTACTGGGTGCCCTATACTTGTAACCTAGTGCCAAAATTATGCTAAACTTAGTATATAAAATTGTAAGCGGATTTTTTTATGCCATGATTACTGGTAAACCATGATGACTATGAAAAGAACATAACGCTTTTTTTTTAACACTTATCAAAAAGGTAAAAGATGTCAGACCGTGATTATATTTGACAGGTGCATGTCAAAGATATACATTGAAAATAACGAAAAGAATATTTCTCTCAACCAAAAAGATAAAACAGATATATCTGAAAAGTTCACACCACTTGTTATCAAATCATCGTTTTTGCTGTTTCTCTTTCCTAAGAAAGAAACAGATAATATAGCGTATGTATAATGGTGTCTACATAGAAGGGTGTGTCTGACAGGAGTACTGAAAAGTCCTTCAGGTGTGGGCAGGGGGCACTTCATAAGCACACAGCCAGTGCACGAGTCACATGCCCCGACGAATTTATGATATACCACCCCAATCTAAAATATGAGGGGGGGGAGACTCTACATCTCAATTTTCATAAGGTAGTATTCATATGAAATTCATATAAAATAAAAATTTCATTGTAACCTAATTATGTACAATAATGGATCATATGCAATATACGTGAACAATTCAACTAGAAAACTTGAAAATAAATACAATGTATCTAAATACAAATTAGAGACATGTTATAATAGATTATTCTATCTTAAATAAATCAATAATATTTTGTGGCAATTTTTAGCATCAACTGGAGATTTTTCTTGTTAAAAAGATGAGTAATTTTAACACATTCAGCATTATGGATAAAAATAGTGAATTTTATATTGTGTTTTTTTTCAGGACTTAGTATAAGCAAAACAAATCATTGATACAGCCCCCCCCCCAAACACTATTACTTCTCAATTGTTATAAGGTCATATTCATATAAAATACAAATTTTATTGTAACCTAATTATGTACAATAAATGGATTATATGCAATATATGTGAACAAGTTCAATTAGAAAACTTGAAAATAAATACAATGTATCTAAATACAAATTACAAACATGTCATAATAGATCATTCCATCTTAAATAAATCAAGAATGCTTTGCGGCAATTTTTAACATCAACTTGAAATTTTTCATATTAAAAATTTGAAGAATTTTAATACAGAATGTTGACATTATGGATTAAAAATTGTGAATTTTATATACCATTTCTTTTTTATATAGTGAAAAAAAATTTACAGATTTGGACAAAAAAAATTTACAGATTTGGACAAAAAAAATTTAAGCCACGACCTCACAAAAAAGAAAAAAAAAGGTTTTAAACCAAGTTAACCTATTTACCAAGAAATTAAAAAAAAAAAGTTACATGGTTTGAAGTAATATTAGACTTGAAGTAAATTTATAATACATCCTCTTCCCAATCATGGATATAGACCTTCCAATCTACTACATTTCAATTTTCATAAGGTAGTATTGATATAAAATACAAATTTTATTCTAACCTAATTATGTACAATACATGGATCATATGGAATATAGGTGAACAATTCAACTAGAAAAATTGAAAATAAATACAATGTATCTAAATATAAATTAGAGATATGTCATAATAGATAATTCCTTTGAGATTTTTTCTTTTTAAAAATTTGAATAATTCAACATTTCAGATAAAAAAAAAGTAGTGAATTTTATATTATTTAGTATTATGGCATGAGCAAAACAAATTCATTGATTTGGCCATAAAAAAAATTTTTAAAAAAGGCCACAGAATGATGTAAAAATCTGCAAAAAAATTTAATCCTACAATAGTCAGTTGTGCTTAGTTTAATTTCTTATATATATATATTATATAAAATGGACTCTCCCATTGGTTTCGACTTATTGATTCAGTTATGAAAGTTTGTGCAATAATCTTAAGTGGTATTTAAACCCGTGAGTGATTTACAAAGGAGGCCATATATGGAGCAAGTGTGAGGATTGTGAGATGAGATCACTGTTAGATTGGCTGACCTTTTAGATCTTGCTCTCACTTCTTGAAGATGATTCAGACAAGCAGATTGAAAATTGCTGAGTCCACTAAAACACGTTGATCTCCATTCTACCCACTCCAAGTCTAAGTGCTCAAGAGTGTTATGTGGTATATTGACTACTGACGAGTTGGTTTTCAGCTTGTCTTTGTATCTTTGCAATGGGCATCTTACATAAATATATATAAGTGAACATTGAAGTCAACACTCAGAGGCGACAGGCTGTTTCATCCTGGATGCAATCATCAGGCTACCTGACGATTGTGTCCAGCATGAAACAGCCTGTCGCCTCTGAGTTTTGACTTCAGTGTTCACTTTTATATTTATACTTGCATACACTATCTCTGATATTGAGCACTTTATCCCATGAATATAGCACAACTTAAAACTATATTTCTTTATATATATATATATATATATATATATATATATATATATATATATATATATAGAGAGAGAGGCGAGAGATAGAAAAAAGTAAATGGTGATGAGATAGCAAAGCTCACAAGGCATTGTCAGGGGCTCCCAATCAGCCTATCCCCACCAACCTGATTGAGAGAAGAATGCACCAGCTTTGGCTAAACTCGTCATTTCCATGACCAAACAACAAAATTTTTAGGAACAGTTAAAGAAACATTAAATGCACAAAGTCTGTTAAACTTTGGGATAAATGGAATACCACATCCATTTTATGGTTCTTCATTATTCTTTTTAATCTGCCCTCCTTCCAAAGACTTTTACCAAAACTATTATATATACATTATATTTTATATATATATATATATATATATATATATATATATATAAAGTAAGGGAGGATATAGAAATCAAACATACAGTGCTAATCACCATGTCCACACTATATCTATAAATGCATCTATCCCACATATAATCTATGATTCTTATGCTAATAATTATGCTATTCAGTAATGTCTCTAGCTTGAGAGACATACCCTCATAATATGCATCTTGTCCTCCTCCCTTACAAACAATCTCATTCAGTGTGGCTCTCGAGCCCTGTACTGGGAGAATAATTATATAATAAAATTTGAACGGAAAAATGTTCTGATAAACTATATTCTCTAATACAGTCCCAATCCCCATGTCTACACTATATCTATAAATGCTTTTGGAGAGATGATGTAATAGGATAACCTGTTACCCCCATGAGTCACTACACTATAGGTAGTAACTTCCTATAAGTATCTGTAAGTCAACAGACTACAGAGACTAGCTGGGATCTGTTGAATACAACTCAGACTTATGCGAGAACTACCGATCTTCCAATAGTAGCACTCACTACTAGATAGATGCGCGATGACCTTGTGCATAACTGTTAACCTTATTATTATTTTTATTATTTTTAAACTTCAATCTTCCATGAATCTCTCGCATACATTCATATCTGTTCAAAGCGTATCCAAATGTAAACAAATGACGTCACACATTAAAAATAGCAAAATTGACCTTGCTAACTGAATGATCTTCTGTGGCTCAATTGGTTAAGGCACATCAGGTTATATGACGGTTCCGTATAGGATACAGGTTGGATTCCTGTCAGAGGACGAATATTTTCTATGAAAATTTCTCGGACATTCAGGCCAGTAAATGTTAGTAATACTGTTTATTATAAACAGAGCATTTACTTAAATATTCGTATCTATAAAAAGAATGTATAAACATAAAAATGTCTTAAAATAATTGTCAGACTTTGTCCATTTCATAATATATGTGTGTGTGTGTGTGTGTGTATGTATATTAATTAGTACATACTCACATACCTACATTTTTGGTGTGTGACTATAGTTTCGCTGGGTGGTATTCCCAGTTTGTCAGACACAACCACAAACTGGGAACACCACCCAGAAACAATTTAAAAGTTTAAAATATTAACATTCCAACATTTTCAGTATTTCCTCTCTGTGTTTAGTTATGAACAATATTTGAGTTTTTTATGTTCTCCTACCCTTCAAATGCATATGTAATTCCATGAACAAAAATGAATTTAGCCCAAAGAAATCCTCAAAGAGGAAATGTATCAACTAAAAAATGTTTACCACTTTGTCATTAATTTGCTATATATTTATAAAATCAGTTATTATCATTTCATTAATTTGCTATATATTTATAAAATCAGTTATCATTTCATTAATTTGCTACATATTTATAAAATCAGTTATTATCATTTCATTAATTTGCTACATATTTATAAAATCAGTTATTATCATTTCATTAATTTGCTATATATTTATAAAATCAGTTATTATCATTTCATTAATTTGCTATATATATATATATCAACAAGTATGTTATTGTAACATACTTGTTGACAACACTAATATAATAGCATCATCTACATGCAAAAAAAAAAAAAGGCTAAAAATAATGGAATCCTTATTAATAAAAACAAAAAAAAACACTTAATAATATTAACTTTGAACATGGACAAAATATCTTGACTGTGTTTTGAAAAATGAAAACATTTTATAAAACATACATACAACAAACTATTATATTATTTAACAGTTCAAATATTTAATCCCTTAAAATGGTTATATGTATAGCCGAAAGCACTCAGATTAAAAAAAACATTCGAACAGTTTTTATATAATTTATCATCTGAAAAGAAAAAAAAATTAAATCACATGAGAAATTGTATAAAAAACTAAATAAAAGCACTTTGTCTGTCGTATTCAATGAAATTTGCATCAAAGAAGGATTGCTGCCTAAATACACAAATATATATATATATATATATATATAATTAATAAAATCCAAAATTACCTCATACAGGTAATAGTCTATTTTGGCAAATTAAAATATATTTTATATTACTAGGATCCACATGGATTATATACCAATCAATTTGTTACCTTTACTATATATAAACATTTTCAGTATTTCCTATCACCATATGTAATCTATATCTATAAATGCTTTTGGAGAGATGATGTAATGGAATAACCTGTCACCCCCATGAGTGACTACACTATAGGTAGTAACTACCTATAAGTATCTGTAAGTCAACAGACTACTAGCTGTGATCTGTTGAGTACAACTCAGACTTATGAGAGAACTACCAACCCTCCAATAGTAGCACTCACTGCTGGATTGATGAGCAACAACCTTGTGCATATTATTACCAGTTCATTAATTTGCCATATCTCTCTCTCTTTTCTATATATATATATATATATATATATATATATATATATATATATATATATATTAGTAGGAAAGAACAATGAGATTTATAATTCAGTTCTTTGCATTTATTTTTATTTTAAAAAAGTGCTCGATACAACAGTAGAGCATATGATAATTGTTTCTTTAAAATGTACAATCACCGCAACACCAAAATTCCCATGTTTCAAAACTGAAACTTCAATTTAAATACAATCATAAAAATTAAACTTAAAATACAAAATTCCATTCCATTGTTAATCAATGCTAAGATATATAAAAAAATAAAATATAAAATCAGTTATGTTTGATCATTTGATCAGATTTTAGAAAGTGGGCTGAGGCAAGAACTTTTCAGCACCCCCACTTTATATGAAGAACAGGACATTGATTATATTGAACAGAAAATTGAAATTATAATTAAAAATAAACTTCACCATTTTCTAATTTATTCTTTGTTTCAAGAACTGTTTTGATTTTCACAGACTGCCAAAAGGTGAAAACAATTTTTCTTCTTTCTGTGAAATCAAAAAGAAAATATAAACAAACATTACCTTTCACTTCAGCATCGAATTATTGTTTTGCTCAGTAGTGATCCTCACCAAACCGGACTGTCTAGCACAACGGTAATCCTCACCAGACCGAACTGTCCAGCACAAATTTTATCTGATCCCCTCAAGTGGAGAGGATTTCTCTGTACTTCACTCTTTCTTCCGGATCTGACCAAAATCGCTCTCCGCTAACACATTAAAAGGATCAAATAATTGTTTATTTTGTTTTCTTTTGCATGACCAGAGGAAGAAAAGTGAAAAGAAGGAATAGACTGTTGGTCATGAGGGGTGAATAAAAAGAAAGAGTGATTCAGATATAAATGACTGCAAGGTGAGTGACCTCATAAAATACGTAGAACAGGATATCCTCATAATTTCAGTCGAGGATGGGATGAATGTATTTTTAGATATTTTAAATAATAACAAACAGGAAGGCATCTCCCCATTAATACTTCACTGATGCCAAATCACTTATAGGAAAAGCTATTCTGAAAGTCAAATGCCTGACCCATGATATGAAAAAGCTGTTTTTGTAATCGAATGCCAGATATGCAATATGAAAAACAAAATGTCCTTGTAGCCAAATGCCTGAACCATGATATGAAAAAGCTGTCCATAGAGTCAAATGCCTGAAAAAGCTGCTTTTGTAGTTGAATGCCTGACCCCTGACATGAAAAAGCTGCTTTAGTAGTCAAATGCCCGACCTGTGATATGAAAGCTGTCCTTGGAGCCAAATGCCCGACCTCTGATATAAAAGCTGTCCTTGGAGCCAAATGCCCGACCTCTGATATGAAAGCTGTCCTTGGAGCCAAATGCCCGACCTCTGATATGAAAACTGTTCTTGTTGTCAAATGCTCAATCTCTGATGTGAAAGCTGTTCTTGGAGTCAAATGCCCGACTTGTGATATAAAAATGCTGTTTGTCCAGTTGATTGCCTGATCCATGATATGAAAGCTGTCCTTGTAGTCAATTGGGATGGAATGCATACAAATCCTTCATCATCTTCATAGACACGAGATACAATTCTTTGTGGGTGGGCTCCGACAACTCAAGATTATGTGGATTCTTCTGATGAATTCTACTCATTAGTTCTGTTAACAATTGAGCAATGATTTAAGTCCAGGCTCTGATCAGTCTAATCTTTCAATACGGTGATGTATTTGTCAATGAGCCTCTGTTGTACTGCCTGCAATCTGAGATATGAAGTTCCATAATGCTAAAAAAACAACATCTCACCTTTATTTAAGTCAGGTATTAAATGTTCCTTCAATAACAGGATGTATTTATATTCAAGCTATCGTAAATTTTAACTAATTTTCCTGAACTGTCCCATTTTACGCAGCCTTAAGGCATCAGATAACATTGTTACTCTTGTTTATATCATCCTTTTGTCATATATATATATATATATATATAAGTGTGTACTTTGTATTCTGGCAGTAAAATTTATATTATGTATATTTGATTGAAGGACATGGGCATATTTCTTTTAAAAAGAATTTTTATTTAATTTTTATTTTCTGACAAGTGTTTTTACTGATGATACAAAGTGATAGATATATTTCCTGATAGAGGAAGCAGGCACCTACTCGGATTGAAAACAACTTCCTGAAGATGATTAGAGTGGTTGAAACTACCTAAAGAAATAGTATCAGAAAACTCCATCTGCAATCATTAAACAGTAAAAACACTTGTCAGAAAACAATTAAAAAAAAAAAGACCCCCCCACCAAAAAAAAACACCTATGCAGTTTGAAATCAAATAAGCATATGTGCCATAACCTTGACTCGAAGGTAAGAAAAAGTTATAAGATTGACTTGCAGGTATGGAAAAAAAATCAGAAATTGTATATTTGTGTGTGTACGTGTGAACACATATATCAAAGACATAACATTGAAAATAACTATTAACATATATTCCCACTGTCTATAACATCGATAACTTTGTATCTCTATATAAAAATGCCTACTAGTTCTAATTCTAGCCTTGTACAGTAGAATAAAAGCTCTGAAAAATATAAAACTGTAGCCATTAATAACCGAATCCAAAGAGCTTAACTCATTTCCTCATCCAAAATAATTTTCCTCAAATAAATAAATATTATAAAACAAACACTTATCAATGATCAGTCAGTTATGTGCCATGCATGATACATGCTTAGGCGATCATGTATCTTTCAATACATGACTGACAAGGCAGATTTTTTTTTTCCACAGTAGGTTGCCATTTCTTTCTGCAGTAGACCAGTTGCCATCCAAGGCTATAGAACCGGGTCTGTCCTACTATTTACCCATAGCTGTGGGGAGAAGAGGATTCATACCTTTCCCAAGGATATTAGCACGTAAGTGAATATTAGTTCAGTTATGTGCCATGCATGATACATGCTTAGGCGATCATGTATCTTTCAATACATGACTGACAAGGCAGATTTTTTTTTTTCCACAGTAGGTTGCCATTTCTTTCTGTGGTAGGCCAGTTGCCATCCAATGCTATAGAACCCGGTCTGTCCTGCTATTTACCTATACCTGTGGGGAGAAGAGGAGGGTTCATACCTTTCCCAAGGGTATTAGCACATATATGAATATAATGGATTCGACTGGAATTCAAACTTGGCTCTCCGATTCCACAGTCCAAGCCACAATCCCTTACTCCACCATGCCTCCCACTAACCAGTGATAGTTACTCCAATTATATTATATATATATATATATATATATATATATATATATATATATATATATCCCGTAATAAACTCTCCCGTCGTTATGAGGGGTCAGGCCGATAAGTCCCAGGAAACCGACATCCCGACACGGCACATGAGATTTGTTTATAGTGGTGAAGGCCTTGTGCAGGACCAGCCACACTTTTTGGAGGGACGAATACAGAAACCTGGTGCACCAAATGCATGCCACAAGGTTCCCAAACGAATTCCAGTCGACTCCACTGCATTCACTTACGTGCTAATACCCTTGGGAAAGGTATGTATCCTCTTCATCTCCCTCCAGCTATGGGTAAAATAGCAGGACAGACTGGGTTCTATAGCCTTGGATGGCAACTGGTCTAGGAGAAGGACAACTCTGAATTCAAAACCTGCGGGAGGGTCGTTTGGGATATATATATATATATATATATATATATATATATATATATATATATATATATCTATATATAGCTGACAAGTAAATCAAATTTCATTTAAACAATAACAGCTTCAATAATAAAACTATAGTCAAACATATTGACAATAACGCTATAAAGATATTTTACCAAATCAGATTCATGACAGTTACAAAAAAGATGAAACAGCAATAAAAAAAAAAAAACATACATAGATATATAAAAATAAATACATCAGATTCATTATTTAGTACAAAATATTCAAGACTATAACTTAGTTATTAAAAATATGTTCTAACTTTCCAACATGTTATACAAGACCAATGTTGTGTATGAATATACTTGCCCTCCTCAGAAAAATGTTTCTTTGTAAATTAAAAACACAAAACACCTTACATAGGATTTACCACAACCACACTCTCACAGAGACTGACCTGCCACCTATCAGACCAGAGTGCTATCAAACAACATATTAATAAACAGCATAAGGATCATAGGAACATTAAACAGCTGCTCACAATTATGTTGCACCCTACAATCCTTTTCCCACAGACGAAACTATTGCTATTTCCATGAAAAGTGCTCAAATGAAGTCTATTCCTTAGTTCCACCAATTGTAACCTTCATGGCTAAGACCCACCATGCCACAAACATTGCAGTATAAAAGCTTCATTCAGTTTGTATTCAACTGGTAAGATGTAAGTTTCACTCATACAGCTTTTTCCCACGAACCACTACTTCATAGAACTGACTAAAATCTTAATCTCTCAAAGTCATTAGCCATTATCATCCCACATATTGCATCTTCAATAAGACATTAAACTACATCCGTGTCCTGGGTAAGGCATTAAGCTACATCCAACAGCAAGGCCTCTGATCAGGAGGTTTTGAGGAATCTGGAACCACCTCTTAATTGCTAGTGTTTCCAGGTTCACCCTGACCCGGGGTGGTAGCACCTGTTAGGGTCCCAGCTATGGGCAAATAGTTAACCCCCAAGGTGGGGTCAAAACACTATGTAAGTGTAAAAATAGGTTTTAATACTAGAAATGCTTTGTAAAAAAAATTATTACAGGCTACACATTTTTGAAGGAAAAATATTACCAGAAATAATAATTTTGCCGGCATTAAATAACCCAGTGAGGTTGATATGCCGTAAAACAAACCAAACTAATTAAGATTAAAAAAAAAAAAAAAAAAAAAAAAATCAAACAAACCACCCCACATATCCCTATAAACTGTGTCTGTTACCTCCTATTCTGTAACCCTTTATCTCGAGTGGCCTTTTAGGCCTTGCATAGGATGAACATTATAGTAAAAAAAAAAAAAAAATACAGGGAGACACATTTCAGTCTGTAGATTGGTAGAGAGTAATTTCACTGTTAAAAATAAAAAAAAACCCTCCTCAACCCCCCCCACAAAAAAAAAACAGACAGGTGTAAGCACTAAATATAACAGTAAGTCAAATACTATTAAAAACAACAGACATGTTGTGTTTAATTAAAATAATCACCTGCCACCTATCAAACCAGTGTACCATCAGATAACACATCAATAAGCAACATAAAGATGATAGTAACATTAGACAGCTACTTAGAAACAATACCAAAATACTAGCAAAATAAAATAGTAAAAACAGACTTATGATCCTTGAAGCAGTACTTATACAACAAAACACCCATCAATAAATAAAACAAATTATAACTTAAGAGCCCACATTCTTATATATATATATATATATATATATATATATATATATATTATACATACACACACACACACAGTGGAACCTCAGTTCTTGAATTTAAGTAATTACTGAAGCCCATTCATAACCCAAAATATTTGTAAACCGAAACTATTTTTCTAACAGTTTTTCTCTTAACTTTTCTTTTTCCTTTACCATTATCACTGCTAGCTTTCTTTGGAGCCATGACTGAGGACTAATGAAGAGAAAAAAACGTCACAGTACAATAAAATTGGAAAAGAAAAGCACAACATATGAATGTATACAACATGGCGGTCAACTAAGAAATTATTCCATTCAGGTTAAGTTGATTCAGCAACGTTGTTCAAGAACCAAAATTTTCTTTGATAACCACAGCATTTTCATCTCGAATATTCTGTTCAAAAAACAGATTTGTTTGACACATGTAACGTCCAAGAACTGAGGTTGTACTGTATATATAAGAATGTGGGCTAATTGGTTTTATTTATTGATGGGTGTTTTATACTAGCTTGAAAGCCACCCTATCGGGCAGCATTTAAACTAGCTCCTGTGGTGGGCTCTTGATTGGGCCTTTGGCCCAACAATATCACTGCATGCAATGAGTACATATTAAATTTTATTAAACTTGAACAATATTTTTTAAACAATAGTTTTCATCAAAACAATGATATAATTTGTCTATTTCGAACTTATTGCAAAGCTGCATGATAAACATTTTTGATTTCCTCATTTGGGGTCAGTACAAATAGCTTGTTTCCATTCCCAATCCTTGAACAACCAACATATTGGAGAAAACCAGGGTTCTGTCAGATGAAGTCCAGTTACCTTCAATGATTGTCCTGTCACTGGAAACTAAAATCTTTTGAACTCAGAAAGGAAGGTCTGGAGGTATTAAGAGGATTCTTGGAATTAAAACTCTTTTCTCCTTTCAAGGACCAGTAAGGATCTCTGCTTCCAAGAGAATAAGATGAGATATTTAAAAATTAGAGTTGTGTCCCTTTAATTGAAAAAGTGTGACACACAGATTTTCACACACATAATAAAAAGGCTTAAACACTAATATTCCATGGTCATAAGTTATTCCATTGGAATCGTAAATACAATCCATCAGACCTACAAATTCAAAAAGAAAACAGAAGAAACAACTCTGGGAATAAAAAATAAAATTTAGTGTGAGCATGTATGAGAATGGGGGGGACGAATGTTAGAGTAAATGAAAGCTATAGGGAGGGGTAACAGATGAGAGAAGAACAGGAAGGTCTAAAAGATGAAGGGGGATTAAAATTTAACAGCCAATTATATATATATATATATATATATATATATATATATATATATATATATGAAAAAGATAAAAAATAGTTTTAAGGTATGCTATATTTATGGGTTAAAGTGAACAATATCAGGGTTAGAGTGTATGTAAATCTAAAAGTGGACATTAAAGTCAATATCTGGTAGTGACAGTATGCTTATATGCAATCATCAGGACGTGTTGTGTTTCTGCTCGACTATATATATATATATATATATATATATATATATATATACATACAGATGAATGAGGCATTGTGGGTAGTCTACTGCCCACCAAAAGAACTGTTAGAACAATACAATAGACTACCCACAATGCATCAGTGACCTGTATATATAGAATGTCAAGCAAAAACAACACGTTTGGCCTGACAATTGCGTATAATCATGAAACAGACTGTTACAGCTAGGTGTTGACTTCAGTGTCCACTTTTATATATTTATATTTAAAACATACACCTTGCTTATAGCACAATACACTTTGCTTACTTCACAAAACTCACTAGTTGCTCATCTCCCCTCCAATAGTTGAAATCCTCCTCTGGTGGGTGATATCACCCAGGTTGAGAAACCCTGATTTATAGGAATCTGATATATTTCATATAAAAATGTTGGTATATAACTTGTAATTCTCTTTACTGCATATTAATAAAAGGTAGAGAAAACTGAAAAATAATAAAATCTTTTGACCCTCAAAAACAAAAACACGACGGGTCAATTTTTTTATATTTCTATACATTTAACCTTACTCTATACTTGCAGCAGACATGTTCACAATTTCTTTTCAGAATATATAATTGGTACTTGCTAATTGTTATTTTATACTTGAATGAAAAACCGTTACATGCTTAGGATGAATTTTGGGTAATAGAAAAGTCTTAACAAGGATTGGGTTGTCCTACATAAAATGAATCAAGTAGAAAAATGCAGGTTGACTCAGTGAAGCACAGATGGGCAATGCATTATTAATGCTGTTGGTGAATAGGTGAGGAAAATGTTGGCCTGATTAATGGAGGAAGGGAGAAAAAGAAAAAATATTAAGTCACTGAATAAGTTGAAAGAAAAGAAATGAAAAATTAGAAAAATGAAGATGAAAGAAAAAAAGAATAATTTAAAAAGAAAATGGAAGAAAAAAGAAAAAAAAACAAAGAAAGAAAAAGGAAAAAAGATGAAGAAGGAAAAAAAAGATGACAAAGAAGAAAAAAGAAAGAAGAAGATGAAGAAAGAAAGAAGATAAAGAAAGAAAGAAGAAGAGAAAGAAGAAGAGAAAGAAAGAAAGAAGAAGAGAAAGAAAGAAAGAAGAAGATAAAGAAAGAAAGAAAGAAGATAAACAAAGAAAGAAAGAAAGAAGATAAACAAAGAAAGAAAGAAGATAAAGAAAGAAAGAAGATGAAGGAGAGATTAAGAAAGAAAATGAAAGATGAAGAAAGATGAAGAAGAAAGAAGAAAAAGGAGAAAGGAAAAAAGAAGGAAAATGGAAAGGAAAAAATGAAAGAAAATCAAACTGGAGGATAAGAATGTGGTTAAAAATAGAATGAATCAAAAAGATCAAATAACAAAAGAAAAGGGAATTATAGAAAGAAAGAAAGAAAAAAGGAAAAGTGAGAAAAGAAGGAAGCAAGAAACAAGGAGGAAAAAAAAAAAGAAAAAAAAAAAACTAAAATTCTAGTTTGATTTGAACATCATATGGGAGCCTTTGATCCAAAAACAACAAACATTAAGTTTAATATAGCACCTGATTATCAGGTGATTATCAGGTGAAACAATGACAAAATGGATAGAAGTGGTGGTTAAAATAGGCAGTTGAAAGAGAATCAATTCCAGGAACAATTTCCTGCTATATAAATGTCAATTTCTGCATCTTTTTTTACACACAAAAACAAAACAAAAACATAATAGTCATGATTCATCAAAATACTGATGCTTGGACAAACACCTAAATACCCATGTCTGACATATTAGTTCCCTGATTAACACACTAACCCTCTGATTACTTCAAAATTATATAATTTAAAAAAATTCTTTTTTTTTAAATATGATTCCATCACAACACAGACATTACTATGTTTTAAAACTGAAACTCAAGTCCTAAAGTTTAATTTCAAAATTAAACTTAAAATTTAGAGCACAGTTTTATTCTCAAGCGATGTTTAGAATAACTAAACAAAGAAATGTTTTACTCATTTATAGGTTGGAAATGGAGGTGGAATCTGGGGTTTCTCTTTCATTAGCAAGGGGTCTCCACTTTGATAAAGGTAGGAATGTGTATTATATGTCAAATTTTTAGAGTCGTGTAAGGTTGGGTTGGGGGATTTTTGTCTGGCTACAATGGCCTTTACTATTAGGCTCTGTTATTTTTATTACTATCTGTTTAAAACTCTTACTGATTGATGTTCTAGGTAGTTTTTTTGGTATATGTTTTTTTTTCATTGATATAACCTCATTAGAAATGATTCAATTATCAAAATCAATATAATGTTAATATTAAACAGTACTACACTATTTATATTATTCGAACTATTGCCCTCATCTTTGTCGCCATATTTATTACAGCGTTTTGGCCATTGTAAGCTCTTCAGGTGGTTGGAATGTCGAACTGAACCCTTTATTTCGCTCACTGGGGTAGACTGTTTAGGTTCCCTGTACCATGTTTTAATGGATGTCAGTTATCTCCTGTTAATTCCCTACTCCAAGTTCTCCACTGCCTTAACCGGGTATTGAACTCACACTCTTTGGGTCCAGTCACTGGATCTAACATCCGAATAATGTAAATAGTGTACATAATACCTCATCTCAGAAATAGACAGATACTAAACAGTACTAGCCTGACACATTAGATGACTACATACATACATACATACATACATACATACATACTCGCTTTTGCGGCCAATTTAGAGCCAGAAAATATTTTTAGATTGTAAGAATTTTGAGAGATAATCATGATTTACTGATATAGGTCTTACTAAGTAACCTAGAGCTATGGATAGAAGAGATATATTCATAGCTTTCCTCAAGAGTATTCGCCTGTAAGTTGATATAACGAACCCAATTCAAATTGGAACTCGATTCTCCAATCTCCAATTGCAAGAGGATATCCATTACACCACCTACACATCCCAGCTTACAGCACCTGGTGTTCCCAAGCAGTAACCTATCTCAGCTCGACGGTGCCCGACTTTGTTGATTGTATGAAAACAGTGTTTCAATGTACCTAGTCTTTCTAAATGGTCACCCATCTAGCTAGTGACTAAGCTTGATGTTGCTTAACATCGGTGATTGTATGAGAACCAGTGTTTCAATGTGATAAAATCCATCATTCATTACATCCAAGCTTACAGTACCTAGTCTTCCTAAATGGTCACCCATCTAGCTAGTGACTAGGCTTGATATTGCTTAACATCGGTGATTGTATGAGAACCAGTGTTTCAATGTGATAAAATCCGTCATTCATTACATCCAAGCTTACAGTACCTAATCTTCCTAAATGGTCACCCATCTAGCTACTGACTAGGCTTGATGTTGCTTAACATCGGTGATTGTATGAAAACTAGTGTTTCAATGTGAAATGGCCAAGAGCCTGTAATCATCAAACAATATACTTATCAATGTGTGTTTAGTTGTAAATTTTCTGTCCCATCTGCAGTGAGAAGATATATAAATGAGTTAGTAAATTTATGAGTGTTTACTTCCCTTAGCCATTTTAATATTTTATACCAATAAAATATTTATCTGCATTTAGACAAAATTACTTCCAGGGCAAAATGAACTGTTTAATTAATCAGTACCTTTACTCTTACGTTTCTTAGATTGCAGTCTTATTTGTTAAAGCTTTTCATGTGAGGTACTCAAATACCGTTGTCCATTAAGTGATCGTCTAGCTTCAACTTGGTCTTGAAATATATTTTGTCATTGTTGTCTTGATTATTCTGTTGCTAATCTTTTTCTTCCAAGATATATTTCCATTTCACTGTTATATTAAACACATAAAATTTTTAACATGAAAAGATATTGAGCAAAAAGGGATTTATATAATACCAAGATTAATCAATGAATCAAATATAATTGAATGTCTAAAACATATAAAAGGAATGGGTTAATTAAATAGTTCATTGGCCTCTATTTTAGTTGTGAATTCTTTATCTGTTTTATTGACTCTCAATACATTGTTTCAAGACTTTTGTTTCATTGCATCTCATGATTAAAACTTTCTAATAATAACTGTCATTTTTGATGGCATAGTTACACTAGTATGTTTTAAATAAGTAAATTATGATTGCAAACTGGCATATAATATTCAGGGGAAAAAGTAATATGAAATGAATATTTATACTTGAATATTTTCTTTTTTATATTGTAAAATTATTTATTTTGGTGGGCGGTAACGATTGTGCTAGTTTGTTCAAGCTTTAGCTTTTAAACATGTGGGTAGAGGTTGGAGGGTGATAGCAAAAAAGGCTGGAGGTGGAGGGAGATTAGGAGGAAGATGGCAGAAAACGGGTGGAAGAGTAAGACGGGAGGAATAGAAGTGATACTGCAAAAAAAAGAGAGGAGGAGGAGGAGGAAGACTGCAAAAAAAAAAAAAAAAGAGAGGAGGAGGAAGACTGCAAAAAAGAGAGGAGGAGGAGGAAGACTGCAAAAAAAAGAGAGGAGGAGGAGGAAGACTGCAAAAAAAAAGAGAGGAGGAGGAGGAAGACTGCAAAAAAAAAGAGAGGAGGACTGGAAAAAAAAGGAGGAGGACTGCAAAAAAAAAGGGAGGAGGAGGAGGAAGACTGCAAAAAAAAAGAGGAGGAGGAGGAGGAAGACTGCAAAAAAAAAGAGAGGAGGAGGAAGACTGCAAAAAAAAGAGAGAGGAGGAGGAAGACTGCAAAAAAAAAGAGGAGGAGGAAGACTGCAAAAAAGAGAGGAGGAGGAAGACTGCAAAAAAAAAGAGGAGGAGGAAGACTGCAAAAAAAAAGAGGAGGAGGAAGACTGCAAAAAAAAGAGGAGGAGGAAGACTGCAAAAAAAAAAAAAGAGAGGAGGAGGAAGATTGCAAAAAAAAAGAGGAGGAGGAGGAAGACTGCAAAAAAAGAGAGGAGGAGGAGGAAGACTGCAAAAAAAGAGAGGAGGAGGAGGAAGACTGCAAAAAAAGAGAGGAGGAGGAAGACTGCAAAAAAAAGAGAGGAGGAGGAAGACTGCAAAAAAAAGAGGAGGAGGAAGACTGCAAAGAGGAGGAGGAAGACTGAAGAGGAGGAGGAAGACTGCAAAGAGAGGAGGAGGAAGACTGCAAAGAGAGGAGGAGGAAGACTGCAAAGAGAGGAGGAGGAAGACTGCAAAAAAAGAGAGGAGGAGGAAGACTGCAAAAAAAGAGAGGAGGAGGAAGACTGCAAAAAAAGAGAGGAGGAGGAAGACTGCAAAAAAAGAGAGGAGGAGGAAGACTGCAAAAAAAGAGAGGAGGAGGAAGACTGCAAAAAAAGAGAGGAGGAGGAAGACTGCAAAAAAAGAGAGGAGGAGGAAAAGGAAGACTGCAAAAGATGGGAGGAGGTGGTGGTGGAGAAGGAAGACAGTTGGTGGAGGAGAAGGAAAACTGAAAAAGATAGGTCGAGGAGTTTGACAGCAAAAGACGGAAGGTGTGATATAAAGTAAAGTAGAAAAAAAGATGCCATGAATGTTTGAGAGCCGCTAAAATGATACAGGAGAGAGAAAAAGAGAGAAAGAGC
The DNA here is from genome assembly GCA_903632075.3 of Acanthosepion pharaonis. Lineage (NCBI taxonomy): Eukaryota > Metazoa > Mollusca > Cephalopoda > Sepiida > Sepiidae > Acanthosepion > Acanthosepion pharaonis. Next base: position 698,674 of record CAHIKZ030000540.1, on the reverse strand, counting down.
AAATTAAAAGAAAAGATTATATATATATATATATATATATATATATATATATATATATATATATAGAGAAAAAGAATGTAAGAGAGAACAAAGAAGGAAGAGATTGATAATATAGGGGTTAAAAGGAAGACAGTCTTTTACAGACAGCTGAAAGAAATGTGTGCTTTTTTTGGGAATCAAATTTCAGTCTGCCCAGGTGAAAATAGCAGTTTTTCTTATTCCTAGACTCTCGCCTTACAATTATAGTAACTGTGTTGCTGTAAAGAATTGCAGATCGCTTTAGATGAACCAAAGTTGAATATTCATTGCAGTGAATCTGGAAATACTAACAGCTAGGAGATATGACTTTATATAAAATTGTCTGTTAGGAATAATATAATAACTGAAAAATAAAATAAAGTTAATAAACAGTAATATTAGGATAAGTATAGTTACAATTTAATTTAAAAAATACAAATATAATTAAATAAATTGAATCAATAATTTAATATATAAACAAATAAATAATCAATAAATTTGAATATTAGGAATTATGTGATAGTTGTGAAACTTGCAATTATGCCAAATTATATATATATATATATATATATATATATATATATATAAGTGAACATAGAAGTCAGTACTGAGAGGCGACAGTCTGTTTCATGCTTGACGCAATTGTGGCCTGACGATTGCATCTAAGTGTTGACTTCTATGTTCACTTTTATATTTGCCCACACTATCTCTGATATTGAGTACTTTATCCCATAAATATACCACATCTTAAGACTATATTTCTTCACATATATATGTGCATACAGCATATCTGCATTCAAGCATGTTTCATTGAATAATATAGGTATATTACATCTATTTTCATCTTTTCAAGACCTCTAAATAGCTTCTTGATAAGTTGAAATTCATCAAAGAAGGCTCTGTATTTTTGTTAACCCAATTATTAGGTTGGTGCAAAAATAATGGCGTAAGAATGTCGTTTTTGACGTTAAAAAATATGTCAAAAAACGACATTATTATGTCATCATTTTTGCACCAACTAATATTAGGTTGGTGCAAAAATAATGACGTAATAATACTTTCAATTTCCTCTGAGATTATCCTCAGTGGCGAATTGTGAAGGCAAACTTACTGTGATCATTATGATAGTTATTTTTGTAAACAAGCATGAATGTGATCTATTATAATTATTTTTTAATTTCAAATTCATTCATTGTATCTATCGTCTTTTTGTAAACAAGCATACACAATATAAGGGAGCTAACCAGAGATGGTGCAATGTAAAATGGCATTAAATGTTGGTCAAATGCATTTTAAAACAAGGCTACTATACTCGTAATAAATTTTGTTGAGTGTTCGTTGGTTGGTTTTGATATAGAGGGCCTTGAGAATTTGAAGTTTTTGTTTATTAAAGTGTAGTATATTGGTATTGTATTGGCACGTGGTCGAGTAGTTAGAACGTTCACTTTCTGACCATGAGACCTGGGTTTGAATCTCACCATGGTTGATTTGTCAGGAAGTAGACTTACTGATGTTATTGGTTTGGAGGGGGCTATCCCAGCATGCGGCACCTTTGGAAAGTGCCTGAAAAGCATACCATGGGTTGACCCAAGCCTTGCGAGTGAAAATAAATAAACTAAACAACACCCAAAGCTCATCTGGCAAAAATGTGTATACTATTAGAAGTGAAAAAAATCATGTATAGAAAAAGCAAGAATGGAAAGGAAGGAAGGGACGAGAAGAGAAAGGAAGGAAGGGACGAGAAGAGAAAGGAAGGAAGGGACGAGAAGAGAAAGGAAGGAAGGGACGAGAAGAGAAAGGAAGGAAAAAGAAGAGTCAAGTGAGTTCCACAATGAATCTCCAACAGCAGACCAACATACAGAATTTACTACTGTATTTATGTGAATGGGGACATACGCATTATTGTCCGTAGGTATGCTAAAATATTGTTTTTTTATTGCTTATCAACCTTTTGCTGGTTATTTAAAGACAGAAAATACTTCTTGATCATTAGAATATTTTTGGAGATAATAATAATTTATTGATACAAGTCTTACTAGTCCATAGCTGGTGGGAGTAGAGGTGGATTCATACACTTCCCAAGGATATTTACACATGTGAATACAACAAAACCCCACTGGAATGGGAACTTGGCTCTTCGATTTCCAATTTCAAGCCATTACACCACCCACACATCCCCATTTAAAGCACCTGGTATTCCCATGCAGTCACTCACCTGGGTGCTACATCAGGTTTGATGTTGCTTAACTTCAGTGATATGGCCATAAGCCAAAGTACATTAGAAGATCTTTAGGCAAGGTAAAACTGCTGTCAACTTATTCTCTGTTAAGAAGTTATAAAATATGACTGCACCAAGTAAACAATTTCTAATCAGTAATTTTAATACTCAAGATAAAAATTCACAAAAATTAATTATTAAAAGAAATTCATGTAAAACCATAAAGAATAGAAATTCATTCCAAGTCTAAGACAACAGACAATTCTTGAACCTGGAATGAAATTTTTGTGATTAAACAAGGATGACTGATTATGAATCCTACAAAAAAAAAGAAAAAAATTAAAAACTGCTTAATTGGCAAATGCTGATATGGCCATCACTGATTCTCAGTCAATTAAAGGTAGATATAGATACACTAACATAGGTGTGCCTAGAGACAGCTAAGGGTGCATTAATTCATCAGTAATTTAATTACTTTTCTTTTATCTTTCTGTTCTCCTTTCTTCTTTTCCCATTTTCTTCTTTTCTCTTTCTTTTCCCATTTTCTTCTTTTCTCTTTCTTTTCCCTTCTTTTCTTTCTTCCTTTCCCATTCTTCCTTTCCCTTCTTTTCTTTCCCATTCTTCTTTTCCCTTCTTTCCTTTCCCATTCTTCTTTTCCCTTCTTTCCTTTCCCATTCTTCTTTTCCTTCTTTCCTTTCCCCATTCTTCTTTTCCCTTCTTTCCTTTCCCATTCTTCTTTTCCCTTCCCTTTCCCATTTTCTTTTCCTTTTTCCCATTCTTCTTTTCCTTCTTTCCTTTCCCATTCTTCTTTTCCCTTCTTTCCTTTCCCATTCTTCTTTTCCTTCTTTCCTTTCCCATTCTTCTTTTCCTTCTTTCCTTTCCCATTCTTCTTTTCCCTTCTTTCCTTTCCCATTCTTCTTTTCCCTTCTTTCCTTTCCCATTCTTCTTTTCCCTTCTTTCCTTTCCCATTCTTCTTTTCCCTTCTTTCCTTTCCCATTCTTCTTTTCCCTTCTTTCCTTTCCCATTCTTCTTTTTCCCCCCATTCTTCTTTTCCTTTTTCCTTTCCCATTCTTCTTTTCCTTCTTTCCTTTCCCATTCTTCTTTTCCCTTCTTTCCTTTCCCATTCTTCTTTTCCCTTTTTCCTTTCCCATTCTTCTTTTCCTTCTTTCCTTTCCCATTCTTCTTTTCCTTCTTTCCTTTCCCATTCTTCTTTTCCCTTCTTTCCTTTCTTCCTTTTCCATTCTTTCTTTTCCTTCTTTCCTTTCTTCCTTTCCCATTCTTCTTTTCCCTTCTTCTTTCCCCTTCTTTCCTTTCTTCCTTTCCCATTCTTTTTTCCCTTCTTTCCTTTCTTCCTTTCCCATTCTTCTTTTCCCTTCTTTCCTTTCTTCCTTTCCCATTCTTCTTTTCCCTTCTTTCCTTTCTTCCTTTCCCATTCTTCTTTTCCCTTCTTTCCTTTCTTCCTTTCCCATTCTTCTTTTCCCTTCTTTTCTTTCTTCCTTTCCCATTCTTCTTTTCTCTTTCTTTTCCCTTCTTTTCTTTCTTCCTTTCCCATTCTTCTTTTCTCTTTCTTTTCCCTCCTTTTCTTTCTTCCTTTCCCATTCTTCCTTTCCCTTCTTTTCTTTCTTCCTTTCCCATTCTTCCTTTCTCTTTCTTTTCCCTTCTTTCCTTTCTCTTTCTTTCCCTTCCTTTCCTTTCTTTCTCTTCCCTTTCTCTTTCTTTCCCTTCCTTTCCTTTCTCTTTCTTTCTTTTTCCCCCCTTCCTTTTTCTTTCTTTTTTCCCCTTCCTTTTTCTTTTTCTTTTTTCCCCTTCCTTTTTCTTTTTCTTTTTTCCCCTTCCTTTTTCTTTTTCTTTTTTCCCTTCCTTTTTCTTTTTCTTTTTTCCCTTCCTTTTTCTTTCTTTCTTTTTTTCCCTTCCTTTTTCTTTCTTTCTTTTTTTCCCTTCCTTCCTTTCTCTTTCTTTCCCTTCTTTCTTTCTTTTTTTTTCTTTCCCTTCCTTTCTCTTTCGTTCTTTCCCTTCTTTTCTCTTTATTTCCCTTCTTTTCTCTCTTTCCCATTCTTCTTTTCACTTTTTTGCCCTTCTTTTCTTTCTTTCCCTTCTTCTTTTCTCTTTCTTTCCCATTCCTCTATTCACTTTCTTTCCCTTCTTTTCTTCCTTGCCCTTCTTTTATTTCTTTCTTTCCCTTCTTCTTTTCTCTTTCTCTCCCTTCTTTCATTTTCTTTTCTTCTTCCTTTCTGTCCTTTCTTCTTTTCTGTTCATTTTCTTTCCATTTCTTTTTTCCTTTCCTTCTCTTCTTTCTTTGACAAACATTGACAAAGACAAAAGAAAATTAGTGATTCATGAAGAACTTTCAGAACATTATTGAAATTCATTCTCTGTCCAAAAATTCTTGAGCCTGGTATGACAGAATGTAAAAACTGGGGAGGGCAAGAGAAAGGTTAGCAAATGACCAATAAGGATAAATGCTTATATGACCGGTTACTGATTATCAGCTGATTAATTGGTTAAAACTTTAATATGATCAACTGGCATCAATTGTTGATGTGTAACTGAGCATATGAATGAGCTACAAGAAGAGGAATGAGGAAAAAAAAAAAAAAGTATCAGAAAATTATTTCAATTAATTTGACATCAGAGATAACTGATGAATCTTAAACCAGGGATGACATGTAATAAATTGAGATGACCTCATATGAAAACTGTAAAATAAAGAAAGCTAATGACCAATTGATCGACAAATGCTTCTCTCTGTCTAACTATCAATTATTAACCGATTAATCAGTGAAAATCTCATGATATTCCACCGACATTATTTGTTGATATTTTTGTTTGTCTCACATGGTGTGTATCTGTTTGCAAATGTATGAATGAGTTCTAAGATAAAAAAGAATGATAAAACAACAGAAAATTATTTAAATTCATTCTGTGTGTAAAATAACTGACGATTAAGGAAAGGGATAAAATTCTTTGATGTAATAAACCAAAATGACCAAATATGAAAACTAATTACCAAAAAAAAAAAAAAAAAAAAAAAAAAAGAATAAAATGAAAAGAAATAATTAAAAGACAAATGCTTATATGACCAAATACTGGTTATCAGCAAATTAATTAGTGGAAAATTAATCAGCTGATAATTTGTGGAAACCTAATATGATAATAAACTGGTATTATTTGTTGATATTGAGGTAGAAACAAAAATAACCATAAAGAAAAAAAAGATATTTAAATTCATTTTATATCAAAGATAACTGATGATTCTTAAGTCATGGATTATATTTCTGGGATATAATAAATTGGGTTGACCTAATATGAGAACTAACTATAGAATAAAGAAAGCCAATGACCAATTAATTAGCAAAGGCTTATATCACCAATTGCCGATTTTTGTGATATCAACAAACACTCATTGCCACTTTTGTAATGCCAATGAATACTCATTGTCACTTTTGCAATGCTCATTGTAGTAGAGACTTTGTAATTGCAGATACAACTGGAGTAACGCCATTGAACAATACTGGTGCCAGACACCTTCGAATAACACTTGCACTAATAGTACTTGCTCAATAATACTCACTCGAGTAGTAATCCATATAGTGATCCAAAAAGAGAAATAGTATAGTGAATAGAGTATAGAATAGCAGTCTGTATAGTAATAGAGGATAGAATAGAAATGCAGATCTGAATAGTTGAATATTCATTGCAGTGAATCTGAAAATACTAACAGCTAGGAGATATGACTTTATATAAAATTGTCTGTTAGGAATAATATAATAACTGAAAAATAAAATAAAGTTAATAAACAGTAATATTAGGATAAGTAGAGTTACAATTTAATCTAAAAATACAAATATAATTAAATAAATTGAATCAATAATTTAATATATAAACAAATAAATAATCAATAAATTTGAATATTAGGAATTATGTGATAGTTGTGAAATTTGAAATTATACCAAAATTATATATATATAAAAAAGTGAACATAGAAATCAATACTTAGATGCGACAGTCTGTTTCATGCTCGACGCAATCATGGCCTGATGATTGCGTCTAGCATGAAACAGACTGAATATAGTAAAGAATAGAAGTCTGTATAGAGGATAGAATAGAAATGCAGATCTGAATAGTATAGAGGAAAGACCAGAAATAGCAATTGTTAGTTGTCATGCAACTTCCTAAATTTGAGTTTCCTCTATGGTCACGTGGACTACTTAATTCAATAATGGGATCGCCTGTGTTTGCTCACTGGCAATCTAAGTTCAAACTCAAGTGTTAGCAGTGACACTTTATTCCCATATAACACCGATTCGGCCAATTAATCAGAAAAGGTTTATATCGCCAGTTACTGATTCAGCCAATTAATTGGTAGAAACTTAAACTGGGATTATTGTTGATATTATCGTTTGTTTCAGTTGGTAACTTTTCGTGAGCATATGAATGAATTCTCTAAGAAGAAAAAGAATCAGAAAATTATTGCAATTTATTCACAAAGATGAATGCGGTTTCTTAAGGCAGGGATGAAGTATGAAATCTGAATAATTATGTGCAAGTAGCCTTGAGAAAGATATGAATCCATCTTTTTGTCCCAGATGTGGGTTAAATATTAAGACATGGCCCTATAGTCTTGGTTGGCAACCAGTCTAAGAGAAGGAAAACTAAATCCAAACCATGCTGGAAAACGTTGACAAAGGGTAGATGAGCTTCTAATAGAAGTTAACGGCCAACATGAATCTAGGAAATGAGAAACTCCTAGTCAAAAATCCTGTGATTGTGGGCATCATCTGACGTGTGGCACACACAGAGTTTGAATTCCAGTCAAGTTTGTTAGATTCAGTTACATGCAAATAATCTTCGGAAAGGTATGAATCGGTCTTCTCCCACAAGATATGGGTTAAATAACAAGACAGACCCGGCCCTATAGCCTTGGTTGGCAACAGGACTACTGCAGAAAGTAACAGCAGTCTATTGCAGAAATTCTTCTGCCAAGTCTGTGGCACCTTCTGTCTACCTCGGAGTTCTTAACAAGATCCAGAGACGGATATGTAATATAATTGGCCCTGATCTGGCATCTCGTCTACAGTCACTCTCATAGACGCGCCGTCGCCTACAAATACTTTCATGGTAATTGCTCCGCTGAGCTGCTTTCACTGGTTCCCAGACTCCATGAATTTAAGCGCCCTACAAGGCTGGCATCCCGCTCTCACCCTTACACTGTAGAAACTTAAATGTAGCCGTCTCTTCTACTCCAATAGCTTCATACCTCGCACCTCTCACCTGTGGAACACCCTTCCCAATTAGTGTTTCCCTGAGAGCTATAATCTCCAACTATTCAAACGTAATGTCAATCGACATCTCCAGTTACCTTGATCTACCCACTATCCCTCTCCTCATCCTTTCTTCTATCACTCCTACCTGCTCTCGATCCAAATCTTCTGCAAACCCCTGCATCCTAGTGGCTTCACACCTTGCTCAGAGTGTAATGCTTAAAAAAAAAAAAGGGGGGGGAAGGGGGGGAAAGGGGGGGGAGGAAAAAAGTCAATCATGAATCCAAAAGAGACATGACCATCAAAGAATGCATCGCACATGTCACCTGAGGAAGGTAGAACTACAAATGTTGTAGTTCTATCTTAAATGTGGACCAATTAATACATTTTTTACTATACAGATAATGCTGCAATCAACGGTGTCAAAATGGTGTCTATATGTTTGAAACCAGAGAAGGGCTTTACCGTAATTTCTTGAAAATAATATTCATTTTTTTTACTGTAAATTACAGATGATAGCAGGGGTGTGTATTATAGATAAGTTTAAACAAAAATATTTTTTTCGTTATTGATAATAATAAATACGTACTTGTTGTTCTAAAATAAGAAACATCCCAATTTTTCATTTTAAATCCAATAATAATTGTAACATTTTTTGTCAATAAATTTATGTTTATCAGTAACTGCATTTTTTATTTGATGAAAAAATAAAAAAATCTATAAAAAGGCCAATTTCAAAGAAAAAAGGATATCAACAATTAATTAATTAATTTTCATCATCATCACCACTTTCTATTACAGAATCAATATCTAAATTGTCAGTAAACAAATTATCGTTCACAATATTATCTTCATCCTGTTCAAAATTATCTTCAGCCTCTTCATTCTCTTGTCAAAGAATGCCATCTTCAGAGACATCCATGTCTGTTGTGAGACAAGACTTCTTGAAACCTGTCTTTATAACATTTTCACTCATGGAATCCCAAGATTCCTGAATCCATTTTGCAAGAAGTTCCAACTCTGTTTTTTTCCTGTTGCCACCAGAAGTAAAACATCATTTTAGCTGCTTAGTTTTGATTTTATTCCTAACTCGCAGTAGAGCCCGGCATTGCCCGGGGATGTAACAGTAAGAGATAGATCAAGTATCGACCATCATAAAGACTGAAAAATAAAATTGACAAAGATTATTGTTTAAGGTTGACGGACACACATGTCTTAATTAGTTTTTTTTTTTTTTTACGAATTGGTCAAACCCAAACAAAAACAATTGTTTTCAATCATTATGAGTCTACCGATTGAATAGAATTTTATTATAAACAATTGTCTTGTAAATGGAATTTTTAAAAAGCATTCTGAATGTAAAAATAAAGAAAAAAAAAAAAAGACAATAAGAAACACTACCTGCCAAAAAAAAGTGAAGTTTTGTTGAAATTGGTTGAAAAATATAGGAAATCCAATCGCATATATAAATGAACACACACACACAAACAACCTGGGTTTTATAATAAGTATGACTCGATATGAGTTGTCCCCCTTTCATTCTCGCGATGCCTCTTAATCATGTTTTCAAATTGATTTCGTGTAAAAACAATTGTGTTTTCCAATTTTTGGCACTGTTAGAACCACCGCAAGGTAATTTTACGTAGTCCTGTGAAGTTTTGTTGAAATTGGTTGAAAAATGTAGGAAATCCGATCCAATATATAAATGTACAGACACACACACACACACACACACACACACACACACACAACCTGGGTTTTATAATAAGTAAGATGTCAAGGTCGACAAAATGTTTTTGTAATTTTTTTTTTTTTTTTAACAAAATTTACAGATGCGTATTATACAGAGGGACAGATCAGATATATTTCTTAATTTTTAGATCTTTTGTTGGGATACCTATTATTTATGGGTGTGTATTATTTTTGAGAAATTACAATATTTACAATCATATCTTAAGAATGATACTGCAGAGATAGATTAATTAATTTTTCTTTTCTGTACCTATTCTACTGCAGTTGTCAGCATGAATATAGCATCGATGCATTGGTCTAAAGCCAGGGGAAGATTAAAGATTCCATATTTTATATATATATTATGCAGCTATCATATTCGGCCAAGTTAGCTGGGATATTCATGAATCTATCAAGCCGACCATCACGGTCTAGCCTCAAGGTCGGAAGGTCATTATGGAAGCATTCTGCATCATAACATAGCTGGTCAATGTAGGTGATTGCTAAGTGACCAACTTGTCTTGCTCCATGGTTAAGTGTCCTAAACAGTAATTCATGTTTTGTTCACCAACAGTGTCCTGCCAAGGGCATTCTGCATTTATATAAGATTGTAGAAATATCAGGAATGGGTCCATAGAGCTGTGAATTAGTTGGATGTTGTCTCCAAGAGTATAGCTCTCATCATATAGGTTCTATCAAGTTTAGACAGTAGGGTTTTAATGTCCAGGCAGTGGCAGTATACATTAACACCGCCTCTATAGTGGCTCGAAAGAAGTTGTCTAGTAGATCTGATCTTTTCTTCTTTACAATATTAAAAATAAATTAATAAAATAATGGAAATGGGTACTAAAAAGTTTTTGACCCAACCCAATTGCCAAAATATGAGCCAAAGAAAAAAAAAATTCAAGTGTGTGTGTGGGGGGGATATTGTACTTTTCAGTATCCTACCATATATTTAAAATTTAAATAATGTCATTATGGTTCTTTGGAAGTGAGGGCACACAATGAAATAATTTGTCACAGAAAGCAGGTTTCATAACTTTCAAGTCAAATCAACAAACATTTATGCGACATTGTTGAAATGATACAAAAAGCTATAAAATATAAAAAGAATAATATAAGGAGAAAGGTAATGAAAATATTAAGAAATAAGTAATAAAAACAAAAAAATAGAAATAGAAAATGAAAAAGAAAGTAAATGTAGATAGAGGGGGAGAAGGAAAATAAGAGAGGGAAGAAGAAAAGTAAGAGGGAAGGGAAGAAGAAAAATAAGAGAGGGAAGGGAAGAAGAAAAATAAGAGAGGGAAGGGAAGAAGAAAAATAAGAGAGGAAGGGAAGAAGAAAAATAAGAGAGGAAGGGAAGAAGAAAAATAAGAGGGAAGGAAGAAGAAAATAAAGAGGGAAGGGAAGAAGAAAAATAAGAGAGGGAAGGGAAGAAGAAAAATAAGAGAGGGAAGGGAAGAAGAAAAATAAGAGAGGGAAGGGAAGAAGAAAAATAAGAGAGGAAAGGGAAGAAGAAAAGTAAGAGAAGGAAAGGAAGAAGAAAAGTAAGAGAGGGAAAGGAAGAAGAAAAGTAAGAGAGGGAAAGGAAGAAGAAAAGTAAGAGAGGGGAGGGAAATTGAGAGAAGGGATGGAAGAGAGGAAAATGAGAGGGAAGAGAGGGAAATGAGAGAGTGGGGAGAGAAGAGAGGAAAATGAGAGAGGGGAGGGGAGAAAGGGAAATGAGAGAAAAAATAACAAAACAAAGAGAAACTTAAGTAAGAAAAATATATCCATGATTTTAACTACGTAACAAATACAGTCTCCAGGATGAAGAATGACTGAGATAAGTCTAGACATCTTAACCCAAAGCCTATTTAATGACAGAGGTAATGCCTCCCACCTTAGAAATATACTTTACTTACCAACTGTAAAAATGAAATGATTTCCGCAAAAACATTTCCAGTTATCAAATTTTGTTTTCATTCATTTCAGCTTTTCCCCCAAAAAGGATCATGTTACCCAGACTTTTAATGGCTTTGAGGCTTTTTAATATATATATATATATATATATATATATATATATATATATATATTTGTTCCATTTATATTTCACTTGGAGTATAATTTGAAAGTTAATTTAAATGTGAACATGAAATTTTTCCTGATTTGACCAACCATGGATAAGTCAAATGAGAGTTTATTCTGCAAATGCTGTGGTTTTATGATACTATTTTTATTAGATAAAATCAACATTTGTCTATATTTCTGAGATCAGGTATTGTAACTATTTACATTGTTTGGACTGTTATCCTCATCTTTATTGTCATATTCACAACATTTCAGCCGTTGTACACACCAGCCCTTTCAGGTGATATAACTTGGAATTCAAACAGAACCCTTTAGTCCACTGGGGTCGATTGTTCTAGTTCCACATGCCATGCCTCTTCTGTTTCAGTTAATTCCCTTTAATAATTCAACTTTCCAAGTTTTTGTTCACCTCTGCTGTGGCCAGGAATTGAACTCAAACTCTTTGGGTCAAGTCACTGGATTAGTCATATTGTCTATTATAATGAACATTTATCAAGGATTTAGAATAATTCTCCCCAATTTGTTAAAATAAAATACTTTCTGAGTGAGTTTACTTATCATTTTGGTTTATAGATTTTTGTTTAGAAAAAAAGCAAAGAATTATTTTTGTGAAAAATGTTTTTAAGAAGCTACAAATATAAAGCATGTATCCAATCACTACACACAACTAGATATGTTTTAACGGCAAAACCCTTTAGGATTATGACTCTCCACAGATTCCTTGTCTTTATTATCTGTCAATTACCAAAACCTTATGGTTTGGTTTGGCTTGTTTTACAGCATATCGACCTCAATAATGCTACAACTTTTTTTTTTTTTTTTTTCCTGGTAATATTTTTGTTTTGTCAAAAATCTATTTCTGTTAATATTTTTTCCTCAAAACCGTATAGCTGGCAACATTATTTTTTCAAAAACGTACTGCCGGTAATATTTTTTCAAAAACGTACTGCCGGTAATATTTTTTCAAAAACGTACTGCCGGTAATATTTTTTCAAAAACGTACTGCCGGTAATATTTTTTCAAAAACGTATTGCTGGTAGTATTTTTTTTTCTTCAAAAATTTATTTCTGGTAATAATTTTTTACAAAGTATTTCTGGTATTAAAACCTATTTTTGCACTTTTATAATGCTTTTTACCTCAGTTTCAGGGTTAACTATTTGCCCATAGCTGGGACTCTAACAGGTACTACCACCCCGGGTCAGGATAGACCTAGGAACACCAGCAATTAAGGTTTCACGCTCCTCAAAGCCTCCTGATCAGAGGCCTTGCTGTTGGACGTAGTAACCTTATGGGAAATATAGTGGTGTAGTTTCTTCATTGCATTCTCCAGTCTTCAATTTGAAATAGTCTTTCTCCTAGACCAGCTGCCAGCCAAGTGTAGGCAGCCCAGCCTACCCTACTAATTCACCCATAGCTGGTGATAAATTCATGCCTCTTGCAAAGGTATTAGTACAAAAGAGAATGCAACAGACCTGGTCAGGATTCCAAATTGGTTTACCAATTCTCCTTTCCGTTCAGGTACCAATAACTATTATACTATCATAACACACACAAACACAAACGTTTATGTGCAGCTATAAAAATCTCATGAAATAAAAAAAAAAAAAACAACTAGTCAGTATTGTAAAAATTATTATGTTGGTGTGACTGCACATGAACAAGGGATGCTGGGAATTTGAAATTTTAAATAAGAAAAAAATTTTAAAAATTAACAAAATTTTAAAATTCCCAGAATCCCTCATTTATACACATGTGTAGTCATGCCAAAATAACAAATTTAGTCTGATGATGTCCTAAAGGATGAAACATGTCGCAAGAACTTTTTCCATATTGCCATACATTTTCTTTCCCAATACTCTTTCTTGAGATTAGGGATATATATATATATATATATATATATATATATATATATATATACCAAATCTGTAAGTGGTAGGGATTTTTTTAATATAAAAATATTGAAAGTCTAATCCATGAAGAGAGCTCAATGCATAAAATTTTATATATATATATATATATATAAAGGCTCAAACACTAATATTCCATGGTTATAATTTATTACATTGGAATCATAATCATGATCCAAATCATAAGACCTACAAATTCAAAAAGGAAAAACAATTTTTGAATTTGTAGGTCTGATGATTTGGATCAATATTACGATTCCAATGTAATAAATTATAACCATGGAATATTAGTGTTTGAGCCTTTTATATTATATTCTTACACTGTCCTGGACATCGAGTTCTACCTGGATTCTATCCTCTTGCAAATATATATATGTCTGATTAAATAAATTACAGACATTATGTCTGCTTATTTCTAATAAAATCCATTCATACTCATGATAACCTTCTGTGCATTGCTTCGAGGATAGAATTTGTTTAAGCAGTTCAAAGGTGGTAATCCTTTTTAATTTAAAAATTTAAATTAAATTTGGCAATTTAAATGTGGCCATGTGAAAAGGTAGATTGAAGTAACTAATGACAACTCTTAACAAACAGAAGCAGGACACACTAAAAAGGATTACCACCTGAGAACAGCTTAAACAAATTCTATCCTTGATGCAATACACAGAAGGTTGTCCATGAATATGAATAGATTTTATTAAAAATAAGCAGACATAATGTCTGTAATTTATTTAATCAGACATGCAAAGAGAATTTGCTGCCTAAATACACAAATATATATATATATGTGTGTGTGTGTGAATAAAGACAAAAGGAAAACTCTTTTTAGCTAATGCATTTCATCCTCTGATGGACTCCATCAAGGCAAATGTAAGGATTTTATTTCTATGTGTAATTAGTTCATTTGAGATATATATATGCATCAAGAACAAGGCAGCATCAAACATTGTCAAGCTTCGTCAAAAATAAAAAAGGAATAAAATATCTGCTGCTGTTCCAGCCATATACTTCAAGAATCCACACTCTTACACAATCTGTGGACTTCTTTGCAAATCACTGGCATGACTGAAATGTCACTTGCGACTCATGCACAAGGTTAAATAAACAAAGTTGTTGGAACCTCATACGTTGAAACCGACGGGAGAGTCCATCATATATATATATATATATATATATATATATATATATATATATATATATATATATATAATATATATAATAGACAACACTTCTCTATATTATTTAATGAAACATGTATGAATGAAAAATGCTGCCTAAATACACACTAAACATTAAGGATCAGGTAGGTTACTTAGCCTGTGTACTTATCAACAATTTTATTTACAAGGAAAGCCTGACAGCTGGGCAATTTCACACTTCATTAACCCAGCTCATATTCCAAGATAAATTTTTCTGCTTAATTTCAATTTAAGGTTAAGGTTAACTGCTGAACTTAGGTGAAACCCTTTCTGCTTTGGGCACAGAATACAAAAGTAACAATTAAAGCTGGAGGTCTAAGGATCTCTGGCACACCTCCCCACCCATGACAGTATTCCTATACTGTACTAGAAAAAAAAGTCTCGCCTTGATGTCTGTGGTACCAAATCATCCAGTGGATATAAAACACTCGTGAGGTCAAACCCTGGGTCAGTGCAGAAACACACACACACAGGCTCAGTGAAGACACATATCGTCATCTAAAAGAAGCGATGATTACCAGTTCTCAAATTCCCCAGGAAGAACACCAGACATATTAAAGAATGAGAACAGATATTGTTAATGCCTTCTTCTTTGCTGACTTTTGTGAATCCTCTTTTATGTGCAGTATCACTTCAGGATGTGGGAGATTATGGCTCTCCACAACTTCCTATCCTTTTTATCACTAATCAATGATTGTCTTCTTACTATCCCTCCCAATCCATGTTCTGTCAACCATTTACACAAGCTCATTAGGCAGGTTATGTTCTGTTTTCTTCTGTCCCATCAGAATGTGGGCAATCATGGCTCTCCGCAACTTCCTATCTTTTTGTGCTAAGCAATGTTTGTCCCCTTAATATCCTTCCTAGTAGTTGACTTAGGAAAATATAAATTTCCATTTTTATAACTTAAGAAAACACTAGAATGCTTAAGAGTTTGTAAGGACAGTAAATGTCTGGAAAACTCAAAGTCAAATTGGCTACAATTGAAACAAAAGTGAAAAAAAAAAAAATAAAGGACAATAATCACAACATTCTACAGGTACAAACATATGCGCAGATAGGGACATGTGCATGAAAGCACACACATATGATGAAAAAAAATTTGCTAATGAAAAGTCCATTTTAAAAGAAAAATATGAAAAGTAAAAACGGTTAATTGCTGATATCCCCTGACGAGTGGATGGAGTGATTCTCAGCGAACCCGCTTACAAAACTCGGTAGTTGGGATGCTGAAGGTAAAATCAATCGGCTAAATCATACCTCGCACCTCTCGCCTGTGGAACACCCTTCCCAATTACCGTTTCCCTGAAAGCTATAATCTCCAACTATTCAAATGTAATGTCAATCGACACCTCCAGTTACCTTGATCTACCCACTATCCTTCTCCTCATCCTTTCTTCTATCACTCCTATCTGCTCTTGCTCCAAATCTTCTGCAACCCCCTGCATCCTAGTGGCTTCATGCCTTACTTGGGGCATAATGCTTAAAAAAAAAAAAAAAAAAAAAAAAATCACCACCCTTTTACTTGTATTAATTATATATATATATATATATATATATATATATATATATATATATATATATATATATATATATATATATATATATATATATAATACAATTGGAAGATAGTCCTTGCCAAAGTGTTTTGTCATTTGATTTTATCAAGGCAAGTGATGATAAATAAAAAGGAAAAAAATGTTACCAATATCCAGAAAGAGGCTTAGACATGAGCGTCTTTTACAAGAATTTTTTTAATTTGATGTGACTACTCAACATTTCACTTTTATTTATCATCACTTGCTTTGATAAAGTCAAATGATGAAACACGTCAGCAAGGACTAAGAACTATTTTCCAATCCAATCTGTCTTGTCTTCATAATTATTCTAAGAAATTTAACATGTGTGTGTGTGTGTGTGTGTGTGTGTGTGTGTGTGTGTGATAAAAATATAGTTTTATGGTTTGGTATATTTATGTCCGGGGAGGCACGGTGGAGTAATGGATAGTGGCTCGAACTGAGGAATCAGAGAGCCGAGTTCAAATTCCACTCAAATCCATTACATTCACTTATGTGCTAATACCCTTGGGAAAGGTATGAATTCTCTATTTTTCTTGAGAGTCATAGGTAAATAGCAGAACAGACCAGATTCTATAGCCTTGGGTGGCAATTGGTCTACCACAGAAAGAAATGACAACCTATAATGGGAAAAAATCTGCCTGTATCGAAAAATACATGATCACCTATGTGTGTATCACACATGGCACATAACTGACAAATATTTATGGCCTGAAGATTGCTTGATGTTAACCTGTGTCCACATTTGAAAAATCAATGAGAAAATAGAAAAAATGTTTTGTGTGATGTGTTTTATCCTTCATCAGACTATGGCAATGTTTTTGTTGATGTAATTATATGTGTGTGTGTGTGTAATATAATATTAACCTAAAGAGCCAGGCAAACTTACCTAGGTTTCACCTAAACGGATCGTCAGGGAAATGCTGGCCAAAAAGGTCAAAAATGGAACAGAATATATAGCTTAAACCAAAACAACCATGACCACCAAAAAAAAAAAAAAAAAATCATAGTAAAAACTCAACTCTCTCTCTCTCTCTATATATATATATATATATATATATATATATATATATAATTAGGAGATCAGCCGATTGCACTACTTTGGTTTCATCATTTCTGTATTTTCAGATGATTTTAATGAATTGATTTCCTAACACATTACTTTGTTTTTTTTTTTTTTTTTAAATTTAATGAATGCCATGTTATTTAAAAAATTTATGCAAAAATGAAAATAACACTGACATCTAATTTTAAAAGATATATTTACCAAAATTACATCAAAATATCTTTAAATACTAAAGAGTAAATTTTATCTGCCTATATTTCTGAGATGAGGTATTATGTACACTATTTACATTATTCAGACTATTGTCCTCATCTTTGTTGCCATATTTATTACGTTTCGGCCATTGTACACTCCGGTCTTCTTCATGTCATTGGAATGTCGAACTGAACCCTTTATTTCACTCACTGGGGTAGACTGTTCTAGTTCCATGTGCCATGTTTTAATGGATGTCAGTTATCAGTTATCTCCTGTTAATTCCCCACTCCAAGTTCTCTACTGCCTTAACCGGTATTGAACTCACACTCTTTGGGTCCTGTCACTGGATCTAATTAACACCTTTGTGTAACTAAAACAGTTTACCCCAGTGAGTGAAATAAAGGGTTCAGATCGGCATTCCAACCACCTGAAGAAGGCCGGAGCATACAACAACTGAAACATTGTAATAAATACGGCAACAAAGATGAGGACAATAGTCCGAATAATGTAAATAGTGTACATAATACCTCATCTCAGAAATATAGACAGATACTGAAAGATGTTGTTAATGAAAAGCATTTCCATTTTTTCCATTTCTCTGCTCAATGAAAATGTAATCAATGTAACCATTGAAAATGTAGTTCAGTGCTTAGAACTATTAATTTTAAGAAACATTTAATTTAATAAAATTTATTCCAAAATTTGCAAATTAAATTAAAACAGAAACTCAATGTAAACAAAATAGTTAATTCAATGCTTGGAAACATTATGTTTGTTAAATATTTAGAAACTATATTTAACCAAATTTTGGCTTTCAAAATAGCATTACATTTAATACCGTTTGGTTACCAATCTTTGGTAAACAATCTTCATAGCCATTTTTAGTATGTTGTAAAAAAATGACATAGAAGAATTTTCCAGTATCATTCATCAATCTGGGTTTAGTTTTACGTGTTCTTAAATTTCCACCCAGGGTTGATATTATCTGCTAAAATATATCAACACAGCAGGTGCAATTTTGAAAATTTCAATTTGTGCTTCTGTCTGAACAGATTACTTTAAGACACCCCCACATCTCTTGAAAAATACTATTGTTAGGATTGAACCCAGTAACAGAGGGTTGTTTGCTAAGGCAGAGAAGATAGTCTTTAATAAGTACCACCAATAATAAAAACATATATAGGCAAATAGAACGCCAATTATGGAACAAAGATAGGAAAAATACTCAAGAAATGGTGATATTAGTTTGTATAAATTCTAACAAATCCTGAATTTTTTCAGTTTTCTGTTATAAATCCAATGAGCAGTACAATTAATTTTGAGACATATTTAACGAAATTTGTTCCAAAATAGTTACCTTCACAAAAAAAAAAAAAAAATTTCAAAGATTACATTTTCAAAATGCAGGTTTGAAGGATACAGACATAAAAATGTCAAAATGAGAAAGTGGAAAAACATTTTATTAACAATCTGTTTCACCATTTTTTAGGCGGATGTCTTAACCCTTTCACTGCTACTCATTTGCCCAGTGCTGCCCCCATCCGGCCAGCCATTTTTAAAGAAAATGCTAAATTTCAACCTACATATTTTATTACACAGAAAACTGGCACCAGTGTGTTTTACAGCCTTCCATTTTCATGGATATACCTGGGAATGACTTACCAGATTAGTAATGGGTATACACATGATATCTTTTGAAGCATTGTCCTTTGTGATTTGACGATAGATGGTGCAATGGGACACTCATAACAGCAGTATGCAAAAAACATAGGTTTCCCTACTTAGCCAGCTGGAGCAAGATAAGAAAAACGAAGATCTCCGTAGTTAGCAGCGGAAGGGTTAAGAGGTCTATCTGAAGAAGGCAAGATGCACAGTCAATAAAAAAAACAAAAAAACATTTTCAATTTGGTTTCATTTCACCAATTTTATTCATATTCAATATCCTACTAACAAGTGCATCAATATATATGTATATTTTTTTATATATCAAGAACACTACTGGAGAAATTCTATGACAAAGTGAAAAATGTTTGCTTGTGACACGTTTCATCCTACAGGACTTCAGACTAAATTTGTTATGTTGAAAGTTAGTTGGGTTAGAAAAGTACTAATGGCACCTTCCTTGATGAATTTCATCTTAACATCAAGAAACTGATTAAAGAACTGGAAATGATCAGTATAAAAATAAATAGACATAATATATCTATTTTATTCCATGAAACACACACACACACACACACATATATATATATATATAATTTAAAGAAAACAGACAGATGGTTATAATTTATTTGGGGAAATAAATTATAACCCTGGAACCTTAAAGCTGTCTGTTTTTGTTTTTTTTTAAATTAAATTAATCGCTCTGATTTAATATTGAGCTCTCCAGACTTCATCCTTCTTGGGATTATCCATACGGATTACCAAGATTTTCATTACTTGTATGTATATATATATATATATATATATAAGTTCACTTTCTTCAAAGACAGTCATTCACTCCTGTTGCTCATTGCTAGTAAGAAGCAGAAATTTTTTTCTTTATCCTGATGATGGCCATGCTGGCCGAAACTAGACAAGGGACCTAATTTAAATAATAAAACAAAAAAAAAAAAATTACTAAACAATCAACTGTCTCAAAATTTCAATATATATATATATATATATATATATATATATATATATATATATATATATACGTTATTTTATAGATACAAATATTTATGTAAATGCTCTGTTTATAATTAACAGTATTAACAACATTTACTGACCTGAATGTCTGAGAAATCTCAAAAGAAAAAATTGTGTCCTCTGACAGGAATCAAACCTGTATCCTACACTGAGATGCCATATCATTTAGCTACAGAGGAAGTGACTGGGTAGCAAGGTTAAATTACTGTTTTTGAACTACAATCTTCCCATGATTTCCTTCAAACACTCATATCTGCTCAAGTTATATTAAAATAATAGCCAGACTTAGTCCATTATATATATATATATATATATATATATATATATATATATATATATATATATATAGTTAAACCTAGAGAGTCAAACAAACCTACAGCTGATCGTCAGGGAAGGCTGGCTCTACTTATTGTATTGAGCACTTTATTTAGTTATTTTGCTTACTCGTATCGGGGTTTTTTCTTTGGACTTGGATGCTAGACGATTATTTTCAGCTAACGTACATGTTCTTGGTTGTTTCTTTTTTTATACCTTTTTCCCCCCCTTTAAAGACATGATGATAGTTTGTATAAACTGTAACAAAAATATTTACCGAGACTTTTAGGTAATAGAAAACATTTAAATCTTAATTATATAATTTTTTTTTTCCAATTTCACCCTAATCAAGGCAATAAAGCTACTAAGGTGCAAGGGGTTACTGAGTGTTAGAGAATATGAGAAAAAAAAAACTATTACGGAAAGAGGACAATAAAAGAACAAAAATTAAAACAGAAGATAATTATTGATATTGCACTTAAATTTCTGAAGGTCAAAGTTGATCTCTGGAAGCAAGATCCATAAGTGAGAAGTGTGATAGAAGAAACTGTCAGCATAGAACTTACAGCTACATCTAGCCATTTCAACTATAAAATGAGATCTTGCTACTAATCTAGTATGGCACTTAAATTCATAAAATCTACATACCAAAGAGGAAAGCTCATCAGAACAATTACACTGAAAGTATTTATAGAAAAGGCACAGGGAAGCTACATTATTGACAGTTGGATAGTGACTGAATCCATGATGCCAGGTCAGGACAATAACATTGCAGATTCTTTGGATTTTATCAAGAAACTCTAAATACATAGCAGGAGCATATAACCATATGTGGAGCAATATTCGAAGCCTGGATGAATGGTAGACTTATAAATATATAAGGTAGATTATGGAGAAAGTTGGTTCATTGTATAAATCAACTGTCTCAGCAGCAGACCTAGTAATTGATTCAATATAATCTTGTCACTTCA
Source organism: Acanthosepion pharaonis (assembly GCA_903632075.3). Lineage (NCBI taxonomy): Eukaryota > Metazoa > Mollusca > Cephalopoda > Sepiida > Sepiidae > Acanthosepion > Acanthosepion pharaonis. The sequence continues at coordinate 677,451 of CAHIKZ030000540.1, read as the reverse complement.
GGTCAGCAAAGAATGTTAAAACAAGAAGATGCAATGAGTCACTCATCTGGAGGTTACCATTAGCCATGCTGATGGAAGGTAAAAACAGTTCTTGCAGACAAATGAAACAGTGTAATTTCATTTTTAACAAGCTATTCCTTGCCCCAGTTAACAACAGAATATAGATTATTTTTTTTTTTAGATCAGCTGCCAATTTGACCTTATCAAACCAATCAGACTTACTATACAGGAATAAATAGTTGTGTCATCAGTATTGAAAACTGATGACATCAGGAAGGTTGCTGATGAAAATCAGAGACAACATAGGTCTACACACAGACACATACATGATAAAAATATAGTTTTAGGGTATACTACATGATGACAGCCTGTTTCATGCTTAAACACATTCATCTGACCTGTCAATTACATTTAAGCATGAAACAGACTATCATTGTTGGGTGTTGACTTCAATGTACCTGCCTCATTAGGATCTATATATATATATATATATATATATATATATATATATATATATCTCCTAATGAGCCAGATAATACCTACCTAGGTTTCACCACATGGGATAATTCACCCTGATGATCCCAAGTGGTAAAACCTAGGTAGGTATTATCTGGCTCATTAGGATTTACTTATTTTACTTTTGCTCTACTTAGCATATTGAACACTCTTCGTTTTAACTTATTACTCGCTGAGGTTTTTTTTTTTTCCCCTTTGTACCAGAAATTTAAGGTAATGGACGATTTCTTTTACCCCATTTGCAGGTTTCTGGAGCTTTTTTTTTTTTTTTTTCTTCCAATTTTTCCTTGGATGCCAATTTGTTTGAAATTAGTGTTATCCAGGGTTTTTCACCCAACAAGTTCAAATACATTTATATTATATAATATAAAAGGCTTAAACACTAATATTCCATGGTTATAATTTATTACATTGGAATCGTATTCTCTTGGTAATTTAATTTTTTCTGGAGTTATTTTTTCTGATTTCTTTTTGAATTTATAGGTCTGATGAATTGGATCGTGTTTATGATTCCAATGGGATAAATTATGACCATGGAATATTAGTGTTTAAGCCTTTTTATTATATCCTTACTCTGTCCTAGACATTGAGTTCTACCTGGATTCTAGCCTCTTGGAATTATTTTACACACACATATATGTATGTACGTTTGTGTGTGTGTGTATATATATATATATATATATATATATGAAGAAATATAATCTTAAGATGTGCTATATTTATGGGATACAGTGCTCAATATCAGAGATAGAGCGTGTGTAAATATAAAAGTAAATATAAAAGTGAACATAGAAGTCAACACTTAGAGGCGATAGGCTGTTTCATGCTATATGCAATCGTCAGGCCACAACTGCTGTTATTTTTCTCGCCTATTTATATATATGGGTCAGTGGTGCATTGTGGGTAGTCTTTATTTGGCTGTTATTATACCAGAAGCCGTTTATTTGTCTGTTTATTTATTTGGGTTAAATTATTTTGCTTGTTTTTATTTATTTTTATTTCTTATCTTAAATATTTATTTATTTATTTTAATCAGTGTTTTTATTAACGTAGTAAAAATTTGTTTATATTGCTTATTTAATAGTTTTGTTTTGGTTTGGGAAGATAATTAAAGCTATTTATTCAATTTTGGGGTTGATTGTTGTAGTTTATTCTAACTATTATTTTGGCATAACTTTTTAATTTGTTTATTACTTCATGTATTTATTTGGATTGATTTTCTTTATTTGTTTTGGCTAGCAGTTAATTTATCAGGATTGGTTTGTTTGTTTATTTATTTGGATGAATTTAGGTCAATTTATTTTACTTGTTATTATTTATTTGTTATACTGTATATTTTCTCTTTTTGGCTTTTAAGTAACATAGTATTTTTTTTATTTCATCATTATAAAACAGTTATAGCTATTTTTTGTTCAATTTTTGTTTTGATTTTTATAGTCAAACAATATTTTTGGTCATAATGGTTTGCTATATATATATATATATATATATATATATATATATTTTAATATATATATATATTATAGACCACTAATATTATATATATAAACTAATATATTATATAGTCATAATATTATATATATATATATATATATATATATATATATATATATAATATATATATATATTGACCACTAATATTATATATATATATATATATATATATATATATATATATATATATATATATATATACCACTATTATATATATATATATATATATATATATATTTAAATCTTTTTTTAAATCTTTTTCTTTCTTTTTCCAAGCACAGGTAGATAGGATGACATGGAACAGTTGAGTGACAATCATGATCACCAAATCCCAACAACAGAAGACGTTTTCTTGTGAGACTTACTGAAATGTCTTGTTTAAAGGCTCAAACTGAAAATGATTCCCTAATTAAAACAATCAATTTCTGATAAATTTAATGAAAGTAATGTAGAAATGTGCCAAATGGTTTGTAGAAGGGTTGCTAGTATTGTTCAGCATTGTATTGAACATGAATGGGAGCATTTTGAACATCTTAAATAGTTTGTTAATTATAACAAATCAATGTGTGTTTTTTTTTTATCATTTGAAAATACTTATTAATTTTTTTAAAACTATTTTAATGTCTTCTGACATGCTTACCTCTTTGGTGCCTAGACTTAAACTACTAGATTTCAACTGTAAAATGATGAGACTGGCCTACCAATCTAGTACTATACTTAAATTCATTAATTCTATGTACCATAGATGGAAGTTTGTCAAAGGAATTACCATGAAAGTATTTATAGAAAAAGCACAGGGAAGCTACTGAACGATCTTGATTACAGGCTCAAACTGAAAACAATTCCTGAACTGAAAGAAGAAATTTCTGATAAATTTTCTGACATTCATGTCAAAATGTGTCGAATTGTTCTGTAGAAGTGTTACTGATAATGTTCAGCATTGTATAAAGATGAAGTGGCTCATTTTGAACATGTTAAATAGCTTGTTAATTATAACAAATCATGTCTGTGTGTGTCGAATTGACAAGTTTATACAATTTTAGCTATTGTCAGCAAAGGAAGAGGTTCATTTTTAATTGGACTCATTTTTTTTTTAATTTAAGCATGTATTAACAGGGACAATGGCATAAAGGGATTTGACCTCTAAACTAGCTATAAATAATCTCAAACTCAAATCTATTTATTACAACATCCCTGTTAACAAATGATGAAATTTTTTTTCCAAAAAACATCAAGTACATTTTAAAAAATAAAAATAAAAATAAAAGAAGACTTCTTGCCAATAGTTAAAAACATAAAAATTTGCCAACTCATCACAAATGAATGCTATTTCATTTTTAACAATGGTCTAAGTATACCATACATACTTGCATATCATGCAACCTCTAAATGTTTACTTATAAAAAAAAACGATTTTATCATGTATCCCATGTATCATGCATATTCCTTTTTTTGAGAGACCAAATTACAATAAACCTTTTCCTCCATCTCTTTATTCCATCTAATTAAATAAGTTAAAAAAGTAAAAGAGAATAGTAAAAGTATCATTAGTAACACTATACTCATTGCGTAAATGTGTACAACCATGAACAACCAAATGAAAAACAGCTAAGCATCTTATAAACGTAAACAATGGAAAAGATGCATATTTTCTATGATACTAATATGCGAAAATTACATGCATTATTATTGGATACAGTTAAGTAAAACATCAGTTTTATCAAAATCATCTTTATTTTAAATACAGCTATACTTTATAATGACAGTAAATGGATATATAGTTTGGTCAATGCTGTAGCCAGCAGTACATATGCTAGTTTTATATCTCATGATACAGCCCTGGAGTAATGGATAGCAGCTAGGATTAAAGAATCGGGGAGCTCGGTTCGAATTCCAGTCAAATCCATTACATACACTTACGTGTTAATACCCTTGGGAAAGGTATGAATCCTCTTCTCCTCACCCCCCCAGCTATGGGTAAATAGCAGGACAGACAGGGTTCTACAGTCTTGGATGGCAACCAGTCTACTGCAGAAAGAAATGGCAACTTACAACAGGAAAAAAAAAAATCTGCCTTGTCAGTCATGTATCGAAAGATACATGATCGCCTAAGCGTGTATCACGCATGGCACATCACTGACTGTGATGTGGCCATCTTAAAAATAGCTGTATGTAAAAGATACGTTGGTTAATAAATCAAGGTCAAATGAAAGGGTACCAATATAATCAGTATGATAAACATTTATTAAATATTAACCATATGACAAAAATGAAGCACGCAGAGAAAGGTTTTATGTTTGGAATTTTCGGACACACCTGTGTCCTTCATCAACAGTCAAAGGAACAGAGAAACAGGAATTACTCGTTGACAGTTGTTTTCGTAGATGGGGTATTTTAAGGTGAAATTAATATTAATAACAAAAACCAGATCTCTCTCTCTCATTCCTTGATGTACAAAACTTTTTATGAAAATCACCTAAAATTTTAGTCGGTGTATACCGTATATACTTATGTATCTTGTGACCTTTGAAGACCTAATTTTGAAGCTAATTTGACTACAGTAAATGGATATATAGTTTGGTCAATGGTGTAGCCAGGGCCAGCAGTACATAAGCTAATTTTATATCTCGTGCATGATGTGACCCTCTTAAAATTAGCTTCATAATTTACATGATACTAGAGTATATATGGCATATATATATATATATATATACAAATAAACCAACCTATAAGAATATTTTTGGAAGTTTCTTAAATTCTGTCTAAATTATGAAAAGTGTGAGCATTACAGTGGTCAAGAAATGGGGGATGAGTTTAATACTAAAGAACAATAAAAACCGATCCCTCAATTTCTATAATCCTTTCATCTGAGTAATTATATGGATATTTTGTAATTTCATCTATGATTCTACTATGGCCTATAAATGGGGGTTGTGTTTAG
>CAHIKZ030000540.1:660000-667500 GCA_903632075.3 Acanthosepion pharaonis | reverse complement strand
GAGAGAAAGACAAGAGAAGGTGACACGACACAAGAGGGTGAGAAAGAGAGAGAGAAAAAAGAGAAAGACAAGAGAAGGTGACAAGGAGAGAGAGAGAAAAAGAGAAAGACAAGAGAAGGTGACACGGAGAGAGAGAGAAAGAGAAAGACAAGAGAAGGTGACACGGGAGAGAGAGAAAGAGAGAGACAAGAGAAGGTGACACGGGAGAGAGAGAGACAAGAGAAGGTGACACGGGAGAGAGAGAGACAAGAGAAGGTGACACGGGAGAGAGAGAGAGACAAGAGAAGGTGACACGGGAGAGAGAGAGACAAGAGAAGGTGACACGGGAGAGAGAGAGACAAGAGAAGGTGACACGGGAGAGAGAGAGACAAGAGAAGGTGACACGGGAGAGAGAGAAAGAGAAAGACAAGAGAAGGTGACACGGGAGAGAGAGAAAGAGAAAGACAAGAGAAGGTGACACGGGAGAGAGAGAGAGAGAAAGACAAGAGAAGGTGACAGAGTAAAGAGTTACGCGAAAAGAAAGACAAAATCAGCTATTAATTTTGGGAATTATCATTCCTCAATCACAGTCACTTTTGTAATTACCATATTTCAACCAACTGATTCTACAGCCTTCTTCAGGCCAAGCCAGGAAGGCTTTCATTACTCGGGAGGAAACTGAACAGCATCCACATTTGTAAATTAGAACACGGATTTTCTAGAATGATATTGTCAGTGTGAAATGGAAAATAGAAACTGTGACAAAGCAACGTAACAGAGCTCCTTTATCATTTGTCATAATTCTTATTTAGTCAAATAAGCTGGGTGGGTAGGGAGGAAAATTTTAAAAATTTATTCTCAGATAAAAGAAAATAGAAACAATAAAATTCCTTGGAAGTGACAGCCTTTCTCCAAGCTGCCAGCACTGTCATTGGGTTACCTCCAAAACTCTTTTTGTATGTCCAGCGTTCATTCAGGATGTGCATGATCATGGCCCTTCACAACTTCCTATCTTCTGTTGGTGAACAAAAAAAAAAAAAAAAACTCCAGATCCTTTCTGGCCCTTTCCTGACAGTGGTAATTATTCTAGCATCCATTTTTCCAAACTTGTCAAGTAGGTTCCAACCAGTTTTTTTCCCACACCAATCTTGAAGACCTTATTTCCTTGTCGGATATTCTCAGAGCAGAGCATAGGTTAAAATGGGTAGAATAAAGAAATATATACATGCATGCATAAATTTATATATATATATATATATATATATATATATATATATATATATATATATATATATATGACTTTAAATTTTCTTCTATTTGTAGAGGCGGGAATAGTACTCAATATCAGAGATAGAACCTATACAGATATAATCTATGGCACCTCGGCGTGGTGTAATGGTTAGCAAGCTTGTCTCACTAGATCAGTTATGACTGAAAAGTGAGTTCGATCCTCACTAGGTGTCCCATACTTTCAGCCTTGTGCCACATCTAAGCTTCGCTTAGAAAATAACTATACAGATATAATCTGATATTACCAGGCAGAATTGAATTAGGCAGCATATATTCATTCAAGCATGTCTGGTCAAATAATGTAGACATATTATGTCAATTTACTTTTATATTAAATCCTCTCAAATTCACGGATCAATTTCTTTGTGTTGTCATTAAACTGATTAAGAAAGATGCCGTAGTTTTGGTAATTTCTTTTATTTTCCCAAGTACATTCAATCACATCAAAGACCATCTTCAGGAGTGAATAACTAAGACAAAAAAATTAATATAATTGATAGTTGTGAATTTTTTGTCAATGTGCATGAAATGCAGTCCATTATAGCCAATTTAAATATGTAAGGGAGGTAACTTAATTTATATTTTCTTATGATTAATGTTTTAAAATATTCAGACGGCAATTTTAAAAAAAAAAAAATTTTTTTACAATTTGAGTATCTTGGAACATATATATTTTATTAGGCATTTTTATAAAAGATATATTTTAATAGGCATTTACCAGGCAGTTTTATAAAAGATATATTTAAATAACTTAAAAAAAAAAATTAAATTTCTAGCATTTTTAAGTAACCAGGTTGCCATGTTAATGATTTTTCCTTAGATTTTTTTTCAGTTGTTTTGACAATGCCTGTACAGAGCAAAATGTTAACGAAATAAATTTTTTTTTTTTTTTTGTTTACAAATTCTTTCTTAAATACTTTCAGATATTTCATATCATTCATTTCATGTTATATATACAGTGTGCGATGGGTAAATTGCTGCCATTTTATATTTTTAATTTTGCACATGATTGTTGTTTGTTTTTGATTTTGTTGACTGCACAGTATAGTCGGGTCAGATACGCACCATCTGTGAGAAAAGGAGCACCATGACACAATTCACTCCCTCAAAAATTTGGAAATGGCATTCTGTACTGATTGGCATTTGTGTCGGAAGCTCCAATACGAACGTTTCAGTTTTTGGGTGTTAATCTGAGGAGAGTGCATAGGATTTAGAAAGGTAGTGATGGCGACATTAGGCCTCCATTCATTTTCCAACAGGGCCTCAAACTCAACACAGAGGCCTAGATCAAGTGCCATGAGGAGGTAATGCTGCCTTGGGCCAAGAGGGTAGATGCTGGAAGACCCTATGTCTGGCAACAGGATTCTGCACCATGCCACACAAGCAGGAGAACCCAGTCATGGCTGTCAGACAATTTTTGCAACCACATCACCCCTTACAGCTTACCATCTAGCTCCCCAGACTGCAACCCACTTGATTATTATGTGTGGGGTGCAGTCGAGTGAGCACCAAAGATGAACTGAAGACAAAAATTATGGCAGGTTTCACAAACTTAAACAAGGAGACCATCCAGAAGAGATGCAGGAGATTCTGAAGTCATCTGGAGGCCATGGTTGAAGCGAATGGTGATTTTAGCGAATAAATTTACTTTTTAGGATTTCAAGATATTTTTCTGTAATTTTGGTAAATATATTGGTTTAAATGAGATGCCTGTGTTATTTTCATTTTTGAATAATTCAGATGACAATTTATCCACTGCATCATATGATGAAAAACCTGAGGTCTGTTGTTCATGGTGTCCGTGGCAAACTTTTGCACCGACATGTTATCAGCAGTTCCAAGAAATATGGATGGTACATACACACACACACCCATATATTACTTGACTCTCCTGTCAAATTCGATGTATGGTATTTACTTGATTCCCACTAAATCAAGATATGACACAAGGTCGATTAACGTGGGAGACCCGAGTGTTTCCACTCATAGGCCACTGGTCAAAATATTGGTCAGAGCTTGTCCAAGCTGGTCAGAGCCTAGTCAAAGCTGGTCATAACTTGTCCTAACAGGTCCAGGCCGAAGCCAGTCCAAGCTAGTCAAAGCTTGATCGAATCTCAGTCTTCCACCAAGAAACGATCCATTAATTGTCAAAACCCCCAGCCAAAAGGCCGGGCAGTATTCAATTCATCAAATTCGATGTATGAGGGTCAAGCAGATCAGTTCCTGACAACAGCACATGAGATTTGATTATAGTGGTGAAGGTTTCATGCAGGACCATCCACACATTTTGAAGGGCCGATTACAGAGACCTGGTGCACTATGTGCCACACGGTCCCTAAACGACCCTCCGCAGGTTTTGAATTCAGAGTTGTCCTTCTCCTAGACCAGTTGCCATCCAGGGCTATAGAACCCAGTCTGTCCTGCTATTTACCCATAGCTGGAGGGAGAAGAGGAGGATTCACACCTTTCCCAAGGGTATTAGCACGTAAGTGAATGTTATGGATTCGACTGGAATTTGAACTCGGCTCTGCGATTCCTCAATCCAAGCTGCTATCCATTACTCCACCGTGAACATAGAAGTCAACACTTAGAGGCCATCTAAGTGTTGACTTCTATGTTCACTTTTATATTTACATACGCTCTATCTCTGATATTGAGCACTTTATCCTATAAATATAGCACACCTTAAGAGTGTGTGTGTGTGTGTGTGTATATATATATATATAAGACATTTTTATGTTTAACATTCTTTTTATAGATACAAATATTTAAGTAAATGGTCTGTTTATAATAAACAGTATTAAACAACATTTACCAGCCTGAATGTCCAAGAAATTTTCATAGAATGCCGGTGAATGTTTAATACTGTTTATTATAAACAGAGCATTTACTTAAATATTTGTATCTATAAAAAAAATGTTAAACATAAAAATGTCTTAAAATAATTGTCGGACTTTGTCCATTTCATTATATATATATATATATATATATATATATATATATATATATATATATATATATGTATGTATGTATGTATGCATGTACATTAGTAAGATATAGAATACAAACTGAAGTAGAGGAATCAGCAAAAATGGAAAAAATTTTTATTGAAAACACGTTTCATCTTTGTTAGGTAATCATGATAAGGTTTAAATGAAAGCCAAATCTGTGTTTTTTTTTTTATATTAAAACTATTAATATCTGTTTGTCAGGTAGGTACCTTTTAGTTGGAATGAAATCTGTGTGTGTGTGTTTTTATTTTTCATAATTTCTTCATATTATATTCTACATATACAGCATATATTCTACATATATAACTGGAACTAAAGTACCACTTTCAAATTATATATCATACTGAAAATCACCTTTTTTCAATCAGCACCATTATGTATGAAATTCAGAATTGTGCTACTGGTGAGGAAAATAATGTATATTTATTATTAATATAAATTATATCTGTTATTATACATCAAGTAATATTTTATTAGTACCAGCAATCAATGTGTGATATTTCATATATGTCTTTTATAGTATCACATTCAGAAAGCACTATACACACACACACACACACACACACACATATGTGTGTGTATGTAAGTGTGTGTACATAAACTTGCCAAGTACTTATACATACTATAGACAACTGAAAAAAAAAAAATGGGCAGAAGGGTGTTAGTTCTGCCCCACCTACCTGCAACACACCCACCCACAAAAGATAAGCCATCAATCAGTTTTCTCACACAAGCCCAAAGGAAGAGATAAGTATGAATGTGTTCCCTACCACCATTACAGTTTCTACCTATGTTTGTCTACAAAGTGCACGAGAATGGGTGACAAGATTTTGGAAAAAAACTTTAGAATCTTTTGGAGGGTTTTGTTTTTGTTTTTTCTTCCACCAATAATAATTAGGAAAACAGATCCGAGAAGAAAAAAAATTAAGTTATCCAACACCCATTCCAAGATGATTCAATTTACAAAATTCATCAAAAAAAAAAAAAAAAAAAAAAAAAAAAAAATGAAGAAGGAGAGAGAGAGAGAGAGATATGAGAAAAAAAAATGTGATTAAATAACATGCAAGTCAGAGCTTAGCTGAAAATTCTGGGCAACTTTATCTCATCAATAGCTGTGGTGGAGTTGGTTTCTTTTTCTTTAAAAAAAAAAAAAAAAATCCAGATGTCCTATGGATTTATATAAGGTAAAGCCCTTTTTTTTTCCTTATTATTTAATCACTGTATCTGCTATTTGTATAAAGTTCTATCTGAAAGTTTGGGGTATCTGAAGAGATTTCTCAATCTGTTCATTACGCAAGAGGCATAGATAGTCTTCAGATGTATATATAAAATACATTCCAGTCTTTAAAGATTCTCTTGAAAAAAAAAATTCCAAACAATTTGGTAGAGCCTAATATGTAATAAACTGATAACACTTTAATGAACTTTCCTCTATACCTAGAGTTTATGAATTTACACACAACACTAGACTGACAGCAAGATCTCATTTTACATGATTGATTCATTTTCTACAGTTTATCAACCCTTTAAAAGGTTATTTAAAGCCAGAAAATATATTTAGATAGAAAGAACGCTTTTTTTATTTTTTGCGATAATGATTTAGTGATACAAGGCTTGCTAATTAACCCATAGCAGGGGGTAGAAGAGGTGAATCCATATCTAATCAGAGTTTGATAAATTGGAAATTATATGGATATAAAGTGGGGGGTCCATTTTATATTACAATCCTTACAAAAACTGATCCCTCATTTTGTAGCCAGGATACTCTCTATAATTTCATATGCTGAAGAATGTAAATAACTCTAAGACATGCCTGTGTAACTAATCAGTATTTGATAAACAAACAAGAAAATTATAATGTGGGTATAATGTGGGGGATCAATTCTATATTACAATCAATATATAAACTGATCACTCACTTTGTGACCACCTTAGTTTCTATACATTTATATTCCAGAGAATGTAAATAAATCTAAAAGACGAGACTGTGTAGCTAATCGATATTTCATTGTTTGATTGAACTGTTTTTTACGGCTTATCAACCCATTGAAGGTTATTTATAAGTTAGAAAATTCTTTTAAATTATTAAAATTTTTTTTGAAATAATAATAGTTTAGTGATACAAGACTTACTAATTAACCCATAGCTGGGGAAAGAAGAGATGGAACCTTTCACAAGGATATTTGCATGTAAGTGAATATAATGAACCCAAGTCATTATTTTACTGTTTAAATGGCTAGATGTGACAGTAAATTCTATGCTAACAGTTTCTTCTCTCACACATCTCAATTATGGAACTCTCTTCCAGCTTCTTAGTCAAATTCAGAAATTTAAATGCAATGTCAATCCTTATCTTCTGTCTTCTTAATACTTGTTCTTTTATTGTCTTCTCTCCTTAATAGTAATTTTTCTCATATTCTCTAACATTCAGTAATCCCTTGCTTCTTAGTGGCTTTATTGCCTTCCTTGTGATGAAATGATAAAAAAAAAAAAAAATGAAAATGGAAGTTGGTTCAGTGATTAACAATTCCATTATACCATCTGCACATCCAAGCTTACTGCGTGTGGTATTCAGAAAGTGGTCACCTATTTAGGTACTGACCAAACTTAACATTGCTTAACTTCAGTAATTGTATAGGAGCTGATGTTTTAACATGATGTGGCCATAAGCCCACTTCATTTAACAATTGAAATAGTTAGATACAACCATAAGTTCTATGCTAACAGTTCCTTCTATCACACTTCTTGCCTGTGGAACTTTTCCAGTTTCTTGCTTCTCAATCATCTTTGATCTTCAAAAATTAAAATGCAATGTCAATCATTATCTTCTTCTTAGTTCTTGTTTTTTTATTGTTCTCGCTCCTTAATAGTGTTTTTTTTTTCATTCTCTAACACTCAGTAACTCTTTGTGTCTTAGTGGATTTATTGCCTTGTTTGAGGTGAAATGATTAATAAAATCTATAATTTTAGAAAAGGAAAATTTCAAATTTTTTATCTGTAATCAAAAATAATGTTAAGCAAAAAGTTTGAAATATGTAGAAAAATGCTGTAAGCTGAAACTGATACTGGGGGACATAATTAAAAATTGATGCTTTCTTTTTTTCTATATCTAAATTATATTTAGAAGCTATAACTTGGGAAGGTGAAAATTTCACTAAAATATATTTTTTATCTTAAATGAAGTATATAAAAAAAAAAAAAAAAAAAATCTCAATGTGTG
>CAHIKZ030000540.1:637500-657500 GCA_903632075.3 Acanthosepion pharaonis | reverse complement strand
CACATATACATATGCATATGCATACATGTATATATAACCGTCCTGGGTATGATGATAAACTACATCTGCATCCTGAGTAAGATGATAAACTACGTCCAACAGCAAGGCCTCTGATCAGAAGGGTTTGAGGAGCATAGAACCACCTCTTAATTACTAGTGTTCCCAGGTCCATCCTGACCCGGGGTGGTAGTGCCTGTTAGGGTCCCAGCTATGGGCAAATAGCTAACCCCCAAAATGGGATAGTTTTAATACCAGAAATACTTTGTAAAAAAAGTTATTACCAGCAATAAGTTTTTGAAGAAGAAAAAAACATTACCAACAATACATTTGAAAAGAAAAAAAAAATATGTATAAAAAAATATATACATACATCTACATGTATATACATATATTTACACGTACATGTATATACATATGTTGCACATACATATATATATATATCTCCATACGTATATACATACGCATATATACATATGTATAATAAAAAAAAATAATAGCTGGCCACACGTATTTGAGGATAACTGTCTACTAGGGTAGCTAGTTACTCCCTATCTCAGACACTTGCTCAGGCACATTTGTGTTTGTTCAACACCCACAGAGCACACCTGTGATTTATACTGCAACTATGCTGGGCAGACCTTAGTTACATTTTCTGGGAGAGAGCGTGTTATCTAGAATGATCACCGATTTGAACGACTTTTCCCCACTTGTGACCAATGCAGCTATCGAATATTTTTGCATGCTAGCAGTACAAAATGGCCTAAAATTACATGAAAACTGCCGTAGAAGCATAAAAAAAATCGATTATGTCCACTATCGATGGGAGTTGGGAAATGCAAAGTTGGTCTTGGCCTTCCCGCTAATTTGGAGCATGTGCATGTAAATTTTGGTGCAAATCTGTCGAAAATTGCAGCCGTGCATCTGTTACACACACACATCCTGCCTTTTATAGATAGAGATATGTTTCTCAGACAGAAAACCTAACTGATTTTAGTTCAGATGAGAATTACAAAAAAAATATGGAAAGAAAAAGAATTTACAAAAAAAATTTAGTCAAGAGAAATAAATCAGGATAAAATTCAATACACAGTAAACCGTGTAAATTGAGACCCAGATATTTGTGAATGATGTCACACTGGTGAAATAATGTCTGAACAGTTACTGTTTTCACTGTCTTCATCACCATCTACAAAGTGTCTTAATATATTCAAGGCCAGTGATTGATGAGGCAAGACAAAAGTGTTTCTCATGGGAGATCTGTCTATATTTCTGAGATAAAGTATTATGTACACTATTTACATTATTCGTACTATTGTCCTCGTCTTTGTTGCCATATTTATCCGATCCTTCAGTATCTGTCTATATTTCTGAGATGAGGTATTATGTACACTATTTACATTATTCGGACTATTGTCCTCATCTTTGTTGCCATATTTATCCGATCCTTCATTATCTGTCTATATTTCTGAGATGAGGTGTTATGTACACTATTTACATTATTCGGACTATTGTCCTCATCTTTGTTGCCATATTAATCCGATCCTTCAGTATCTGTCTATATTTCTGAGATGAGGTATTATGTACACTATTTACATTATTCGGACTATTCTCCTCATCTTTGTCGCCATATTTATCCGATCCTTCACTATCTGTCTATATTTCTGAGATGAGGTATTATGTACACTATTTACATTATTCGGACTATTGTCCTCGTCTTTGTTGCCATATTTATCCGATCCTTCACTATCTGTCTATATTTCTGAGATGAGGTATTATGTACACTATTTACATTATTCGGACTATTGTCCTCGTCTTTGTTGCCATATTTATCCGATCCTTCACTATCTGTCTATATTTCTGAGATGAGGTGTTATGTACACTATTTACATTATTCGGACTATTGTCCTCATCTTTGTTGACATATTTATTACAACGTGGCAGTGGAGAACTTGGAGAGGGGAATTAATAGGAGATAACTGATAACTGACATTCATTAAACATGGCACATGGAACTAGAACAGTCTACCCCAGTGAGCAAAATAAAAGGTTCTGTTTGATATTCCAACCACCTGAAGAAGGCCGGAGCGTACAACAGCAGAAACGTTGTAATAAATATAGCGACAAAGATGAGGACAATAGCTCAATACTGTAAATAATGGGAGATCTTGTTGGCCAATCATTGAATTCTCTCCCTTTATCATAATCTACAAATTTCATTTAATCACCAAGGCCAGTGGTTTTAGAGGCAAGACAAAGACGTTTCTCATGAGACGTCTAGTCTGCCAATCACTGAATTCTCTGCTTTTATCATCACCTGCAAACTATATTAAACTACTAATTCATGGCCGGTGTAAAAAGGACAAGGACAAAGAAATTCTTATGCAATATCATAACTGTCACTTATCCTTTATCACTATGTATGTGATTACATATGCTGTACAAAAAGTTTATCCTATCACTGAAGGTGACTGATCACTGAATTTGGATTTCAGAGTTGTGTTGTTATATCCTGCTATGGCAACACAAAACACCTTTGAGTGAAATTAACAATAAGGTTACTGCAATTGAGAAGCCTTGAAAAATAATGCAGTGGAAAGCGAAGTAATATTAATAATGAAAGGTAAATTGGTTTTAATTTTAAAACACACAATTCTTATAAAATATATTCTAAAGCCTTATAATTCCAATTAAAGATTAAATTTTTCACGTTTCCAACTGTTTTTAAGTTCCAAAACTGATCAGCAAACATTTACAGGCAAAGTTTAACCTTTGTGCCTGGAAAAAAAAAAAAAGAAAAAAAAGAAAAGAAATGCCAGTTTCAAAAGTACATTTTTTTTTTGTTGACACCGCTGTTACTGCATCCTACCTCAACTCTGTCAATGTTTATTTATGAGATTATAAAAATATTTGAACCAAGTCCAATGCAATATTTATTATTTACCATTTTATAAAGATTTATCATTTCATAAAGTAACAAATTTGAAAAACTTTTTATTCAAAAAATTTATAAAAATTTTCAAAATATGTGAAACAACAATGAAATATTTACTATTTTATAAAAATATGTATGGACTATACAACAAGAAAACTGAAATAAACATATGATACATATTCTATATATAAACACTAATAAATAGTGTTTAATATTTTTATCATAAACTAGCAGTAGAGCCCGGCATTGCCCGGGGATGTAACAGTAAGAGATGGATCAAGTATCGACCATCATAAAGACTGAAAAATAAAATTGACAAAGATTATTGTTTAAGGCTGACGGACACACATGTCTTAATAAGATTTTTTTTGTTTTTTTTACGAATTGGTCAAACCCAAACTCAAACAAAAACATTGTTTTCAATCATTATGAGTCTACTCTACCGATTGAATAGAATTTTATTATAAACAATTGTCTTGTAAATGAAACTTTTAAAGCATTCTGAATGTAAAAATAAAGAAAAAAGTGTGCAAGACAACAATAAGAAACGCTACCTGCCAAAAAAAAAAAAAAAAGAAAAAAAAAGTGAAGTTTTGTAGAAATCGGTTGAAAAATGTAGGAAATCCGATCCCATATATAAATGAACACACACACACACACACACACACACACAACCTGGGTTTTATAAGAAGTATAAATCGATATGAGTTGTCCCCCTTTCATTCTGGCGACAGAATCGTGTTCTCAAATTGATTTTGTGCAAAAACAACTGTGTTTTTCCAATTTTTGGTGCTGTCAGAACCACTGCAAGGTAATTTTATGCAGTCCTGTGAAATTTTGTTGAAATCGGTTGAAAAATGTAGGAAATCCGATCCAATATATAAACGAACAGAAACACACACACACACACACACACACACAATCTGTGTTTTATAATAAATAAGATTTTCAAGAACAAAAGCAAATGTATAAATTCACTTTTATATGTTTAGGCTTTCTTAAAATTCTAATCGCTTTTTAAAACGAGCACTTCAGCATAGTTTAATGGCTAGCAAGATTGTCTCACTAGATCAATTACAACTGAGTGGTGAGTTCAATCCTCACTTGTTGCTCCTTAATGTTGGCCTTGTGTCACATCTAAGCTACACTTAGTAAATCACTATGGGCACTATAACGTGGTGTAATGGTTAACAAGCTTGTCACACTAGATCAATTACAACCAAGTGGTGAGTTTGATCCTCACTAGTTGCTCCTTAATTTCAGCCTTGTGCCACAACTAATTTAGGGTTTAGTAAATCACTACTGGCACTACAATGTGGTGTTAGCAAGCTTGTCTTGCTAGATAAATTACCACAAAGTAGTGAGTTTGATCCTTACTGGGTGTCCCATGCTTTTGGCCTTGTGCCACATCTAAACTAAGCTTAGAAAAATCACCCTCACTTTTTAAACAATATACATTACTGAAGAGTGAAGGTAGTTAAATATTTTTTGACACACCATTTTTTCTTTTTTTTTTTGCAAGCATGAAATTTAAACTTTGCCAATTTAAAAAAAAAAATGATATAAAAAAAAAGTTTAGTACATTACCACACAGCACATGTAACTTACCTAGAAAAAATAAAAAATAAAAAATTTTAGTAAACATATTTAAAATGCTTTCTATATAACCCATGATATCATGGGTAGGATTTATTAAATAAATACATGCAAACTTTCACTCCAATGACCACACATTAATTAAACTACAATAAGCATATATAGAAAGTTATTGAAAATTTTTTCTTTTCATGTCCAGTTGAGGAAAGGTCCAGAATTGTTTTTTTTTCCGGATGTAGATTATCATGACTTTACAATTTACTTTTCTTTATTATCTGTGAATTGCAGTGATTTCTTAGAATGGTTTCCCACTGACTGATTCAGAGGTTTCCTTCTCTTAGCATGGTTGTCACCAAAATCTAATGAGGCAATTCTACCATAATATTTAACCCATAGCACAGAAGAAGAGTGAGCTGTGACTTTCCTAAAGGCATTTATGTGTAAGTGAATCAAACAGACTAGAATTTGGCTTTACAATCACTTTACCACAACCATAATTTAGCTTTTCTGTGTCTTTTCTATAAATACTTTCATGGTAATTGTTTTGATGAAATTTCCTTCATGTAACCTAGACTTTATGATTTTCAACACAGTACTTGATTGGCAACAATGTCTCATTTTTCACAATGTCTTCAGCAACCATTTTTACCAGTGCTCATATTGCAATTTTGCTGTTATCATTTCATGTTTTTACCAGAGCTCATATTCCAACTATGTTGTTATCATTGCTTTTCTCTGGCACTCCTTATTACAATGATAACAGCAAAATTGCAATATGAGCACTGGTAAAAATGGTTGCTGAAGACATTAGGCTTATAATACCCAGAAATTCATACCCAGATGTCCTCAAGGACACATGGCACAATGGATAAAGGCGTTGGTTAGTGACAGGACCCAAAGAGTGTGAGTTCAATACCCGGTTAAGGCAGTGGAGAACTTTCAGAGGGAAATTAACAGGAGATAACTGATAATTGACATCCATGTGGAACTAGAACAGTCTACCCCAGTGAGCGAAATAAAGGGTTCAGTTCGACATTCCAACCACCTGAAGAAGGCCGGAGCGTACAACGGCTGAAACGTTGTGATAAATATGGTGAAAAAGATGAGGACAATAGTCCGAATAATGTAAATAATGCAACAGTTTCTTCTATCGCACTTCTCAATTGTGGAACTCTATTCTAATTTCTTGCTTCCCAGATTGGAGTTGAAATGACTAGATGTGACCATAGGATCTCTTGGCCTTTTCACTTATGGAACTCTCTTCCTAGTTAACTTTGTCAAAAATTTAAATGCAATGTCAATTGCTATCTTCTATCTTTTTAATTCTTGCTCTTTTATTGTTCTCACTCCTTAATAGTGTTTTTTTTTCTTCCTCATTCTCTAACACCCAGTAACCCCCCTTGCGTCTTAGTAGCTTTATTGCCTTGCATGGGATGAAATTCTAAAAAAAAAATTTCCACTTTCTGTGCCAATCACCATTACATAACCTACATGTCCTTAAGAACAATTTCCAGGGATCTTTTACAGCCTGCCTGGAAAATCAGCTTGGCAGCAATAAAACAAGTTTTATGGCATTCTGTGTCATAACATAGCTGGTCAATGTAGGTGGTTGCTAGGTGACCAAAACCAACTTGCTCCATGGCCAGGTGTCCAGAGCAGTAGATTATTTGCAAGTTCTTGTTTTGCTCACCAGCAGTGTCCTGCGAAGTGCATTCTGCATTTGCATAAGATTTATTCTGTGTTTGCATAAAATATCAGGGATGAGTCCATAGAGTTGTGATTTAGTTGGATATTGTCTCCAAGAGATGTTAAGTATAGCTCTCAGCATCTGAGTGTAGATTCCGTCAAGTTTAGACTCAAGGGTTTTAGTTAATATCCAAGCAGTGGCCCTAAAACTCACTATTGTGTTGTGAAAGAAACTATGTTTGATGTTGTCTGGTAGATCAGATTTCCAGATTACCCCATTTTATTCATTGGTAGCATTTTCAAGATGATGTAGGAGAACTGTGGCATTAGCAATGGTGTTTGTGTAACTCAGTGTGGGGCCTGGTCAGTGGCAGCCAAATATGTAACCCCACTGTTGGCCCTTGATCCTAATCAGTGGTAATTAAAATGTCATACCACTCGTCAGTCATCGAGTTCCTTCAGACTGCTGGGGTTACCATTTAGCTGACTTCATTCATTAGCATGTGACTTGTCGCTGGTATCCTGAAGATGGCACGGTTACACTCAATGGCATTTGTCTGTTCACAACCATTCACTCTTCTGCCACATTGTGTTTTTGATCCGAGAGGGTGAGAAGATCTCTGTCGAAGCAGACTGAAGTGATGACTAGTCAGACAACTGGAACTAAACAAAAAACAAGAATCCTTTGGAATAAAGAATTAACTCAAGGTTAAAAATGTAAGAACAATTTGGTCTATATATGATTTGTTGTATACAGCAGGTTTAACCCTTCTCACTTGTTATAATCAAATCACACTGGTATCCCTTTCAGAATCAGCAGCTTGTTTTAGTAGTAGCACCTTCTGCTTACCTCGGAGTTCTTGACAAGATCCAGAGAAGGATATGTAATCTAATTTGCCCTGATCTAGCGTCTTGTTTGCAGTCACTCTCTCACAGACATTACGTTTGTCTCTGTCTTTTCTACAAATACTTCCATGGTAACTGCTCTGATGAGCTGCTCTCTCTGGTTCCCAGACTCCATGAATTCAAGCGCCCTACGAGGCTGGCATCCCGCTCTCACCCTTACACTGTAGAAACCTTCAAATGTAGCTGTCTCTTCTACTCCAATAGCTTCATACCTCACACCTCTCGCCAGTGGAACACCCTCCCCAATTACTGTTTCTCTGATAGCTATAATCTCCAACTATTGAAATGAAATGTCAATCGACATCTCCAATTACCTTGATCTACCCACTATCCTTCTCCTCTTCCTTTCTCCTATCACTCTTATCTGCTCTCGCTCCAAATCTTCCGCAACCCCCTGCATCCTAGTGGCTTCATGCCTTGCTTGGGGCACAATGCTTAAAAAAAAAAAAAAAAAAAAAAACTTAAACTTCTCAGTTCTGCTCTTCAGGTCTAGCACAAGATCTTGGTCAGGCGGTCTTGGCAAACGATGCAGATTCCAGTAGCAGTAGTGTAGGGACTCTCACTGTGTGTGTGTGTGTGTGTGTGTGTGTGTGTGTGTGTGTGTGTGTGCGCGCTGTTCAAAATCTCCAACTTATATTGAGTCCTGCATCTGGCAGGGTTGACTAGGGTCTGGGTTTGATTGTTTTCTACCCTAAACATCAACCTTTTCTAAATTTCCATATATAAAAATACATTTACTCAAGTGGTTTTCCAGACCCCTTTTGAGAATGGTCAGATGAATCAAGCCACTCCTTAACTCCAACTTCCTTCACACATCACCTCACACCATAGCTCCATATAGGCAGTGTTAATATCTCTCTTCCTTTCCCCACTTTCTCAGAAGCCAACCTCAGCCCATTCCAAGAGTTAGTTTGACAATTCCAACTTCCAGATGGTGCAGTGAAACAAAAAGGGATTTTCAGTGATTAATCCTTCTCTACCTGCTTGTCCCATGCTGGGCTCTCTCAATCAACTAGACCACTCAAGAATTAGAAAAGAAAAATTATTTCTATTCTCCTTAAAATGAAAGTTGATCTTTTCCCTGTCTATGCATTTTATACAATCAAACAGACCATAAGGCCTTTTTGTCCGGGGTCACTTCAAAATAGTATTAATCTTTCCTTGTCACTTGTATCCAAAGTAAACCAAATTAATGTTTGGATATAAAACTTTTTCTGGATGAATATCACAGAAATTATAATGATGAATGTGCCCAGATAGTCTCTAGCTCTGTGGGGATTCTTCTCTTCTGGGTGGCCGATTCAAAATAGATGGTTTTTCCTGACACTTTATTTTATTTTATTTTTTGTCCAGGGGAATCATGAATGTTATTTATTTCAGTGACCACTCTGGTCTCTTTATCGACAACATGTTTTTATTTTATCTGACATCTTCATGGATACCTTAATGGTTTCTTTCTTATCAGCAGGAAGTGGAGAAGGATGGGTAGTCTTGGTTTTGCTCAATCTTACTGAATTCTGTCTAGTTAAATTTGGGTTCGATTCTCCTTGGAATTATTTCCAAAATATGATTTTTCAATGCATTTCATTTTTAATTTTCTTCTCAAATTTTCAATCCATCTTCTTGCAAATTTCAACAACTATCATTCACTTAGTAGACTCTTTCCTCTTCTTTCTATTTTTTGTTTGGTCAACTTCCGGAGATCTTAGTCACATCTGCAAAGATAGCTAGGTCATCTGCATTGTCAATATCGGTCAATTTTTTTTTGCAGGATATCAACTTGAAAGTCTTGGTGATTAGGTAAAACCAGGATGATGGTGTCTGTTGAGGGAAGTTGGCAATATGTAGTTAAGGGTGGTAAGAAAAAAAAAATGCAAACCCATCCCATAGGAGATAAAAATGATTTTCAGTACTATAATTGTATCAGTGGTCTTATGCAATCACTTAACATCAGTTATAATCCAGTGGAATAGGGACTGTTCATTGATTCCTTGAAGACAAGTCTC
Source organism: Acanthosepion pharaonis (assembly GCA_903632075.3). Classification (NCBI taxonomy): domain Eukaryota; kingdom Metazoa; phylum Mollusca; class Cephalopoda; order Sepiida; family Sepiidae; genus Acanthosepion; species Acanthosepion pharaonis. The sequence continues at coordinate 648,374 of CAHIKZ030000540.1, read as the reverse complement.
AAAGCTGTAGTGTTACATAATAGTAATGTTTTAACTTCAATTCCAGTTGGTCATGCTGTCAGCATAAAAGAAACTTATGACAATATGAAACATCTACCAAGATGTATCAACTCTGATCAATATAACTGGCAAATTTGTGGAGATTTGAAGGTTGTTGTTCTCTTGGTTTGTTGTGTTTGTTTGTTTTGTGGCATATCAACACCTCAATGGGTTATTTAATGCTGACAAGATTTTTATTGCTGGTATTAAATCAACCATTCACCCTTGCATGGAGTATTGCTGCCATATATGGTCTGGTGCACCTTCTGCTTACCTCAAAGTTCTTGACAAGATCCAGAGGTAGATATGTAATATAATTGGCCCTGATCTGGCATCTTGTCAACAGTTGCTCTCTCACGGACGCGTTGTTGCCTCTCTCTGTCTTTTTTACAAATACTTTCATGGTAATTACTCCGATGAGCTGCTTTCACTGGTTCATAGATAAGAGGTTTGTCTGTGTCTCTCATATATATATATATATATATATATATATATATATATATATATATATATTTTGTTATATTTAGGCAGCAATTTTTCAGTAAATGTAAAATTTCTCGGACATTCAGGCCAGTAATTGTTGCTAATACTGTTTATTATAAAACAGAGCATTTATTTAAATATTTGTATCTATAAAAAGAACGTATCAACATAAAAAATGTCTTAAAATAATTGTAAGACTTTGTCCATTTTATAATGTATGACGTCATTTGTTTACATTCGGATACGCATTGAACAGATATGAATGTACGCGAGAGATTCATGGAAGAATAAAGTTTAAAGACAGTAAAATCGACCTTGCTAACCGAACGATCCTCTGTGGCCCAATCGGTTAAGGCACATCAGGCTATATGACGGTTCCATATAGGATACAGGTTCAATTCCAGTCGAAGGACGAATATTGTCTATGAAAATTTCTCGGACATTCAGGCCGGTAAATGTCGTTAATACTGTTTATTATAAACAGAGCATTTACTTAAATATTTGTATCTATAAAAAGAACATATAAACATAAAATATGTCTCATATATATATATATATATATATAAATAAATCACTTGAAGGTACCATAAGGTTGAAATCAAGGTAGCGGATTCAATCAATTTCCTAATTTTTCAAGTTATATATATATATATATATATATATATATATATATATATATATATATATATATAGAGAGAGAGATAATATTAGTATAATATTATATATATATATATATATATATATATAAATTTCCGAGAGGATAGAATCCAGGTAGAACTCAATGTCCAGGACAGTAACAATATAATAAAAAAACTCAAACACTAATAATATTTTTATTATTTTATATGTGTGTGTGTGTGTATGTAACCCAGATATAAGAGAGTTGTCGGGACCAGAGAAGTCTCTTATATCCGGGTTTGGTCTATTTTGTTTACATTAACACAGGCTCTAATTTGGGACCAGAGAAAATCTCTCTTATATCCAGGTTACACTGTATGTATATATATGGGGAGTATTTGGGCAGTGATGTTCAGGTCATGTAACAATTATAAAATTGGAAAATGGAATTTGAGTTCAAATTACAATTTTGCCAGTTGGATTTATTTCAAAACTGATACCCTGGAGGAAGGTATAAATCATCTCTTCTCAGACACTATAAATAGTAGAGTAGTCTTGGTTCTCTTTGTATGGCAACTAGTCTAAGAGAAGGAAGACTGAATTCCAAAGTCTGGAAAATGTAAACCACTTTACCATCTATGACAATTCACAGATAATACAGAAAAAGGAACCTGAGGAGAGCCACGATCACCTTCATGTTTATGAGATGAATTTAGGCAATAATCGCACAAATGGAAAAATAGGAATAATTTGTTTTGTATACATGTATCCTTTCACTTTATTGAATGATATTACTTCCATGATGGGGTTGTGGTAGAGCCATTGAGATCAATGACGTGTACTTGACGGTTCCTGGACAACTGAACCAGAAGTAAATAAGCAGACAGCAACTGTCCTTTGATTAGAAATTTAACTTTAAATAGCTTAAAATTAAACAGCTAATGGTGTTTAATTTTAAATTCTTTAAAGAGTCTGTTTTTCACTTGTACCATTTTACCCTATTTTCTCACAAGTGCCATTATTACCATTCACCTGATAGGATATGGCATTTAAAAAAAAAAACGGAAAAAAATTTAGCCAGCAATTTTTCCATTGTCTCTGACGAAAAATGTGTGTGTGTGTAAGCATGCATTATTTACACACACTTGACTAAAAATATTAAATTAATTGACAAAATGTAAACGATATTAAATATGAACAGAAACCTAAAATTTTTTTCTTTACAGCTAAAAAAGTCGATTAAAAAAATTGGTAATTATTACAATATTTTTTATAACGTGAAAAGTGCCATCTTAATCTTGAACGAAAATAAGAACAAAGGGAAGTAACTCTGCAAGCAGGAAAATAGGATATTTAATTTTTTGTTTATTTTCTCTATAAAAAAATACTATTTCGTTTCAATGTGACTATTGAATTATAAAAAAGGAAAAATCTTAATAAAAAAATTAAAGCTTTACATGGTATTTATAATATTCCAGGAACAAAAATTAAATCAAACACATTTGTTTTCTTTAGGTAATTTCAACATTATCATGGGTTTAAAAATTAAGTCCAGTACACTTGAGTTTCAAATATATGGGTGACTGAATTTTTTTTTCCTTTTTTAAATAAACAATTTTCAACAATGAAAGTTTTTGTAGTAAAATGCACACAGCCTAAGTGGGAGTAAATTACCTGAATATTTAATAAAAGGGATATCTGGTAAATGAAAATCCCAGGTAGAATTTTCTCCAAGAAAGATTTCAACATACTGGCCTGTCTATTTGAAAGTTGACGATAAACACTGTCACTAAGTATTGAATTCTAGAATTCATTACTGGGTATCTCACAATTGCAGTATATCATGTGTGCAATTATATTATTAAAAAATTTGCTACAGGAAATAAAAAATTTGCTTTGAGGAAGGTATGCTCAATGAATTTTTTATTTCTTTTATTTAAAAATAAATAATTATTTTTCCATATTTATGAGGAGTGTCAATAAATAATAAATGAAATAAAAAAATAATAAATAAATAAAAAAAAAATAAAAAAAATAAAAAAAATAAAAATGAAATAAAAAAATAATAAATAAAAAAAATAATAAATGAAATAAAAAAATAATAAATGAAATAAAAAAAAATAAATAAAAAAAATAATAAATAAAAAAAAAAATAATAAATGAAATAAAAAAAAATAATAAATGAAATAAAAAAATAATAAATGAAATAAAAAAATAAATGAAATAAAAAAATAATAAATGAAATAAAAAAAATAATAAATGAAATAAAAAAATAATAAATGAAATAAAAAAATAATAAATGAAATAAAAAAATAAATGAAATAAAAAAAAATAACCAACAATACATCTTGTAGTAAAACGACCAAATAATAAATGAAATAAAAAAATAACCAACAATAAAAAAATAATAAATGAAATAAAAAAAAATAACCAACAATACATCTTGTAGTAAAACGACCAAATAATAAATGAAATAAAAAAAAAAACCAACAATACATCTTGTAGTAAAACGACCAACAATACATCTTGTAGTAAAACGACCAACAATACATCTTGTAGTAAAACGACCAACAATACATCTTGTAGTAAAACGACCAACAATACATCTTGTAATACAAACCAACAATACATCTTGTAGTAAAACGACCAACAATACATCTTGTAGTAAAACGACCAACAATACATCTTGTAGTAAAACGACCAACAATACATCTTGTAGTAAAACGACCAACAATACATCTTGTAGTAAAACGACCAACAATACATCTTGTAGTAAAACGACCAACAATACATCATACATCTTGTAGTAAAACGACCAACAATACATCTTTAAAACGACCAACAATACATCTTGTAGTAAAACGACCAACAATACATCTTGTAGTAAAACGACCAACAATACATTTTTAAAGCAAAACGACCAACAATCCGATTTATAGCAGAATTGACCAACAATCCATTTTATAGCAGAATTGACCAACAATACATTTTATAGCAGAATTGACCAACAATATATTTTATAGCAGAATTGACCAACAATACATTTTATAGCAGAATTGACCAACAATACATTTTATAGCAGAGTGACCAACTATATATTTTATAGTAGAATTACCAACATTACATTTCATCTGTTGTTGAAGACATACATTTGTTCTCAAAATATTCAGATTTTGGCATTAAATATCCCATAAAGCAGTGTTTTACAAACTTTTTTTTTTACTGCAGTCCACATCAAGAACCACATTTTGCATTGTGACCTCCATTATAGCTACTTTGTCAAAGAATCAAAGACAAACTGTTCACTCGGTTCATTTATTTAACATCAACATTTTATATGCATATTTCTTATGATCCGCACATATTGGAATTGCATGTCACTGTTTCTATTATCTATTAGGATAAATATAAAATTATTACTTTTAGAAAAACAAACTTAAAGGAAACTCCAATACAAAAGTAAAATAAATAATATTTAATATTCCAACCATATTGCAAGTATTCCTCACTGTAAAGTTTTGTTATTTTCATCATCCTATTTGGTGTCTTGAAAGAAGTCAACGTTTGCTTGCTAAGCTTATCTTTAACAACATTCATGGAAGTTGCATTTTCAGATGTATCTGCTGGTAACCACTTTAAGGTTCCATGTCATAAATTATTTCACCACATCCCTTTTAAAAGGACAGCGGATCATCAGACTTTACTTCCAAAGTTTGAAATGGAAAAAAAAAAATAAAATAAATAAATAAAAAAAAAAAAAAAATTTTTTTTTTTCATTTCAACCTTTGGAAGTAAAGTCTGATGATCCAGAGCCCTTTAAAAGGGGCTGTGGTGAAATAATTTATTACATGGAACCTTAAAAATGGTCTGTTTTTTATTCAAACACATATATAAATATATATATATATATATATATATATATATATATATATATAGATGAAGAAGTCAACACTTAGATAGTTTGTTTCATGGTAGATGCAATAGTCATGCCTGACAATTGCATCTGGCATGAAACAGACTGTCACCTCTAAGTGTTGACTTCTATGTTCACCTTTATATTTACACATGCTCTATCTCTGATATTGAGACTTTATTCCATAAATATACCACATCTTAAGACTATATTTCTTCATATATATATATATATATATATATATATATATATATAGTGTCCTTGAGGGTTCAGTTCAAAATCCCAATAACCTAAAGAAGGCCAGAGCATACAATGGCTGAAATGTTGTGAACATGACAATAAAGATGATGACAACTGTCCGAACAGTGTAAATATCTTATGTTGTTAAGATTGTGACTGACAATAATGAATACTGGCAGGACTTCTAATTCTCTCAGAACTGCATCACTATATAGATTGAATAAGTCTGGTGAGAAGACACATCCTTGCCTTACACTTTTTTTTTTTATTCTTGTATATTTACTGAATTCATTTTAAATTCGTATACAGGTAGTTTGCCCCCAGTATATGTCCTGGCACAGTGGGATAATGGATAGCGGCTCAGACTGAGGAACTGGAAAGCCAAGTTTGAAATCTAGTCGAATCTATTACATTCACTTACGTGCTAATACCCTTGGGAAAGGTATGAATCCTCATCTTCTCCCCCCAGCTATGGGTAAAATAGCAGGACAGACTGGGTTCTGTAGCCTTGGATGGCAACTGGTCTACCACAGAAAGAAATGGCAACCTGCTCTGGGGAAAAAAAAACTGCCTCGTCAGTCATGTATTGAAAGATACAACATTGCCTACATGTGTATCACACATGGCACATAACTGACTGGTATGTCCTGGATTATTCTAACATCCTTCTCAAATTTGTCAAGGTTACTTAGCAGTCACAATAGTTCTTTGTGATGTAACAATGGGTAAATAGTAAGAGATATGAGGCTCTTTAGAAAGAGCAGTCAGTCTAACTAAAGGGATAATTCTGAATTCAGACCCTATTATCAACACATTCTTGGTCAGAGTAAGACTATATATAGTAAAGCACATATCTGACAGATTTGAGGAAGGACAGAGTCTTTTTCCACTGCTCTAATCATTCCACCTCAAGCAAGGCAATAAAAACCACTAAGCCACAAGGAGTTACCAAGAGTGAAAGAGGCCAAACAAAGAACAGGATTCAAGAAAACAAATGCAGTGTCAATCGTCATCTAAATTTTTGAAGATCCAAATTGATTGAAATGCAAGAAACCAAAAGAAATTCACAAGGCAGAAGTGAGAAAGGAGGAACTGTTAGCATAGAACTTATGGTTACATCTAGAAATTTAGACTAGAAAATGCCAAGGTTGAACTGCCAATCTAGTAGGTGTATAAAATAGCACTCCATAATTACTAGCTACTGGTTTCTGTTAGGGTTGCGAGATAAACCCTTTTCTCAGGCACATTTGTGTTTTTGTCAACACCCACAGGGCTCACATGTGGTTTATACCATGGCTTTGCTGAGCGGACATAGTTACAGTTTCTGGTAGACAGAACATAAACTGGAATGATGAGCAGTTTGAACAATGCCAATATATTCAAACCCTCAGTCACGATGACTTGTGGCATTGTGCTAGCAGAATTATCAACGACTTTCAAAGATTTTCTCTACCCAATTTAATTCATAAGGTTTGGTTCAACCTGTCTTATAGTTTTCAGGCACTTTCCAATGGTGCTGCACAATGGCATCCTCTCCCCAAGGTGATATTATCAAGAAGTCACCCCACTTTGACAAATTGACTATAATGTGATTCAAACCCGGATCTTATCGGCAGAAACCTAACATTATAACCACTCAGTCATGTCCTCTCGAAAGACTATATAAATTAATAAACGAATATATGGATGGATGATGTCTGGCCAGCCACTCATATCCAAGGATGCCCATCTACTAGGGAGACCTAGCCAAATCCTGTTGCAGACGTTTGCTCAGGCACATTTGCATTTGTTCAACATCCACAGAGCCCACCTGTGGTAATATACTGCAACTATGCTGAGCAAACCTTAGTTATAGTTTCTGGGAGAGAGCGTGTTAACGAGCATGATCAACAGCCTAAACAAGGCCAGCATGCTCAAAACCTCGATCATGACGACTTGTGAATTCCTGCTAGCACAATCTTCAATGGCTCCCAAAGGGTTTCATCTACCAAATTTCACTTGAATATCTTAGGTCAACCAGTGGTATGCTTTTCAGATACTTTCCAAAGTTGTTGCATGCCGAGATCGCCTCCACCAGATCGTTAACATCAAGACACCACTTTCCTGACAAATCGACCCAGGTCAGATTCAAATGGTCAGAAAGCAAACATTCTAAACACTCGGCCAAATGCACATTTTTACTTTCAACTAATTTCTTATTTTCATAAGAGACCTTAAAATTTATCAAAATGCCAAGAAAAATTTAAAATCTCAAGTGAAATGCTAAACTTAAATGGGATTTAAATCACATTTTTTACAGGATCAACATTTTTTCCTTCTAAAAATACTCTTTCTAATCTAAGAATCCTTAATCGACATTACTGGATGCTTCAAATGTTTGACAGACTTAGCTAAGCTTAGTGAAATGATGATAGCTATGCTGCAAGGTTACCGTACCATGATGTAATGGTTAATAAGCATGTCTGGCAAACTTATTAATGTATAATGATTTTAACTTGTACTAGTTTGGTACCCATCACTTTTCTGACAGCAACAGGATTAAATATAAAATCTAAAGTGTTTGTCCATTTAAAATGCTATATTTAATAAGAACATTTTTTTTTCGGTTTAAATAGAGAAAGAGACATAAAAATTATTTCAAAAAACTGCCTGATACTCTTTTCTTGTTACCCTGACAGAAAGCAAAATTAGCAACACCGATGTCCATTATTTTTTTTTTTAAGCATTTCACCTCAAACAAGGGGGAAATGCCACTAGCACACAAAGGTTTACAGAGAGTGAGAGCAAGAGTAAAGAGGGGTGTCTGAGGAAAGGATAAAGAGAAGGATGGGGATCAAGATCAAGTCATCAGAAGATGTCAATTGACATTACATTTGAATATTATAGCTATCAGGGAAGCAAGTAAGAGGAAGGGAGTTCCACTGCCAGGAAGACTGAGAGAAGAAGCTGTTGGAGTAGAAGAGGTGGTTACATTTAACTGTTTCGACAGTGAAAGGGTGGGATCAAGATGCCAACCTAGTGGTAGGCTTAAATTCATGCAATTCAGGTACCAGTGAAAATAGTTCATCAGAGCAGTTGCCATGAAAATATCTGTAGAAAAGACAGAGGGAAGCCACATCATGTTTGTGAGAAAGTGACTGCAGTCGAGATGCCAGTAGGGGCACGAGACCATATATGGCAACAGTATTCAATGCAAGGAAGAATGGTAGATTTGAAGGATGGACTCAGATGAGAAAAACCTTCTGGTGCAACAGAGAGAACCAACTTTTCTTGCGGTAGATGAAGCTATTATTGATTCAATGTAGTTGTTTCACCTCAGGTCAGTGGAAAACGTAAGACCAAGAAGGTGCAGAGTGACGCTCTCATGGAGTTGAGCATTAGCCATGCCGATAGGAGGCAGGGAGGTTTCTCTATGGTGAGTAAATGAGAGCAGTTTTGTTTTGGAGGCATTAAAGTTTACAAGCCCTTTCCTGCCCTAGTCAACAACAGACTGAAGGTCATTTTTGAGACCAGCGGTCAGGTTAGCTTTGCCGGCAATGTCGGATTTACTATTGAGGAAGGAGTAAATAGTAGTGTCGTCTGTGTAGATGCCTAATTGAGAACTGATGTCATCAGGAAGATTGTTGATGAAGATCAAAACAGTGTAGGACCCAGGATAGAGTCTTGGAGAAGACTAGCATTTGTATGAACAGAACTGGAGGAAAACCTGTTTAGGATGACTTTCATTTCATGGTTTGATAGGAATGATTGGATTAAATCAAATAATCGTCTTTTAATATGGTATCCATGAAGCTTTTTATTTTATTGCTCAGTCCAGGGTAGGGGTTGTACATGCATTATTCCAATGTCTTATTTCAAACTCATTCAAATTGTGTGTGCATATGTGCTTGTATGCATTAAATAGCACAAGCACATTAAATCACACAGAACACAAACAAATCAGTAATGTTTAACATTTGTGTCTGCAAAAAAGAAAAACAAGATAAAAAGAAGAATGTATGAAAAGGATAATTATTCCCTACTAGCAGTAGCACCCAGCGTTGCCCGGGGATGTAACAGTAAGAGATAGATCAAGTATCAACCATCATAAAAACTGAAAAATAAAATTGACCAAGATTATTGTTTAAGGTTGATGAACACGCATGTCTTGATTAGTTATTTTTTTTTTTTGTTTTTTTTTTATGAATTGGTCAAACTCCTTGTTTTCAATCGTTATGAGTCTACCGATTGAATAGAATTTTATTATAAACAATTGTCTTGTAAATGGAATTTTCAAAGCATTCTGAATGTAAAAATAAAGAAAAAAGTGTGCAAGACAATAAGAAGCACTACCTGCCAAAAATAAAAAGAAAAAAAAAGTGAAGTTTTGTTGGAATCGGTTGAAAAATGTAGGAAATCCGATCCTATATATAAATCAACACAGACACACACACAAACAGACAACCTGGGTTTTATAATAAGTATAACTCGATATGAGTTGTCCCCCTTTTATTCTCGCGATGCCTCTTAATCATGTTTTCAAATTGATTTCATGCAAAAACAATTGTGTTTTTCCAATTTTTGGCGCTGTCAGAACCACCGCAAGGTAATTTTACGTAGTCCTGTGAAGTTTTGTTGAAATTGGTTGAAAAATGTAGGAAATCCGATCCAATATATAAATGTACAGACACACATACACACAACCTGGGTTTTATAATAAGTATGATAAATTTCTATTACAATATAAACTTTTGACTCCCTCAAGAATGTTTGTTTGAAAAAGCAATGATTAATTTTAATAAAAAAAGCAAACATACAAAAGTTGATTTATATATTTTCTTTATTTTTGGGAATCGGCAATAAAGATAGTAAGCACAATTTAGAAGATTGCTTACTTATAAGAATAATAATTTTATAAACATGTGAACCAAGTATAGTAAAATATTTATTTAGATATGTTTGCAAAATTATAAAAATATGTGAACCATCAATAACAAAATATTTATTATTTACCATTTTATAAAGAAAGAAACATGAAAGATGTTTTTATTCATAAATTTATATAAATATCTGAACAAGAAAATTTAAATAAACACATAAGTAACTATAACTATAAATTTTGAAAAAAATGCATTTTACAGGGAATTTCTTTCATTTACTCTAACCAGATAAATTCTCTAAAATAAGTTGAGTGCATCTTTTCCTCTGAACCAAACAAAGCGATGATTAGAATTGTAATATAATCTAAATATATGGAAGTGAATTTATACATTTTCTTTGTTCTTGAGAATTTGCAGCAAAAATAATAAACACTATTTATTTATTAGATTAATTTCATTTACTGTTCTTGCTCCTTAATAAGGTTTTGTTTTTCTTATATTCTTTAACACTCAGTAAGCCTCTCCATATTAGTGACTTTATTGCTTTGCTTAGGGTGAAAGGATTATAAAAAAACCCAAAAAAAACAATGGATGTTAAATACGACACTAAGATCTGAATAAGCATTGGACTAATAATAATAAAATTGAATATAATATTACTAATGACCATAAAATCACATTCTGAGTAGTTGCAATAAAAAGCAATAGGAATTAAGATGAAA
>CAHIKZ030000540.1:620000-632500 GCA_903632075.3 Acanthosepion pharaonis | reverse complement strand
TATATATATATATATATATATATATATATATATATATATATATATATATATATATATATATATATATATATATATATATATATATATATATATATATATATATATATATATATTATATATATATATATACATATATATATGTATATTCATTTTATATACACACATACATACATGACAGGATAAGGAACAAATAGGAAACGTTTTAAATTTAACATGTTTCCCTTGCAACATGAAATATGGAAGAGAAAATTATAGTTTGTGGTGTTCATTTTTCATTGGTTAAATAGACCTTATGTGTATTTGTCTTGTCTGGTGGTGTTTGTGTGTATAATTCTTGTGTTTGTGTATCATAATTCTAGTTGGTCTATATGGGATTTGGTATGTGTGCACTTTTTCACATATGTGCTAAGTAGTCATTTTTATTTCTGTCTGGTAGCGTCCATATGTTGACTGGCGGATATTTTCTGTGAGTGAAAGAATTTAAGTTACATTAGTTGCGAGTAGTCTGATCTTAGATTCTTTAAGTATGGATTTTGTAAAAGTTGGTGACATAAGTAAGTGAGTTAGTCATGTGTTTACTGGTGATTTATTATATCACCAATTTCATAAAATACATATTAAAGAATCAAACATCATATTACCCACAACTACAATTGGTCTAACCTAAATACTTTATACATATGTTGATTGACCCATCTTCACAGAGGACTGCCGTCTTGCCCATCAACACCTACATTCAATCTAGATCATCGTTTTCTCTCAAATGACTTTGAAGGTGGCTCTTCAACCCAGCAGCTGATTTGCAAGGCCGATAGCATAGATTACAGATGTGCTCCAGAGTCTTCACAGGGTTAAGTGGATGTTGCTGTGGTAGGTCATCCTTGTGCATCATCATATGCCTTTTCAATCCAGATATCGATTCACATACAGATCACACATGTAGTATCACCGGGTCGTGGAGGTAACACAGAGTGAGGTCGTCTCTTATGTGATTTCTGATGATTAACATACCCAGCTTTTGGCAGTAGGACACACTACATGTTTCGCCTTTCCAGTTTGCAGTGCTGTCATCACAGCTCCTGCTGATACCTTTCCTCAAATCCCTTTTCAGTGCTGCATGTGCTAAAATCTTTTCCTTTCCTGATTTACATCCTTCTACAACAGCCCTGCACCATTCATTGCGATCACTAGCAAGGTTTTCCCAGTCATCCATTTCCACCCTAAGCTCTTTCAAGTTATTCCTCACACAGTCCTTGAATCTCTTTTTTGGCTTACCAAGCTCGTCATAAAATAACTGCTTCGGCAACCTACAGTCATCCATGCATACTAAATATCCAGCCCATTTCATCTAGTTTTTAATCAGTTAGTTTTCTACGCTTGGACAGCAGGCCCTTAGAAGAACAGTGATGTTTGGCATCATAGACTGCCATTTTATATTAAAGATTCTCCTTAGACAATTTTGATGAAAGCGCCCAAGCCATTTCAGGTGATGACGGTAAATGATCCAGACTTCTGAATAGTACAACAGGTTGGTCAGTACGCAAGTTTGGTAAACTGTCACTTTAATACTACTGATGATGCCTCTGTCTCACCACAAACATTTCTCTAACTTTCCAAATGCAACAAAGGCCTTTTAGATTTGAGTATGTACTTTAGCAGATATATATATATAATGAAGAAAAATATATACGAAAAAAAACAAACAAAAATCCTTATATACAATTATGCTGTTTTAATGTTAATATGTAACGTCAGACGTTTCGGTCTAATAAACCATCTTCAGGACATATTATTAGACCGAAATGTCCGACGTTGACATATTAACATTAAAACAGCATAATTGTATATAAGGATTTTTGTTTGTTTTTTCCGTATATGTTTTTCTTCATACTGTCGGATATATATATATATATATATATATATATATATTTAAAGATATTTTTGGAGGTACAAAATTTAATGATCGAAATAAAAGTATAAAACTTAATATTACGAGATATATTAAAAAAAAAACAAAAAACCTTCTTTGTGCAAACAACGTGAGTGTTTGTTGGGACTCACTGCCATTTGTTTCTAGTTCCTTTTGCATTTTTTTTGTTTTTTTACAATTCCTTTTATTGTACATTTTTCTGTGTTAATTTTAAATCTCCCGTTGAAGCCTGAAGAGCAGGAGCGAAACCGGTTGCTTCACCCGTTCTTTTTTAATATGTCTTGTAATATTAAGTTTTATACTTTTATTTCGATCATATATTTTCCTGCTAAGGCCTGCCATGTAAGATATACATATTCAAGTTACCCTCATTCCTTTTGTATTCCCTTGGTAAGAAAATAAGTTGCATTCAGACAGCTTCTTTCCAACAATTATTACTTTGTGGAACAGAATCCCAAGAGGATGCTTTCCTGATCACTACAGTCTTAACCACTTCAAGTCTTGTGTTAACTGTTAACTACTTTCAACAGCCTCATTCACTAACCCTCTCCCTTGATTAACTCCTAGACATGTATTGGATAAAAGATTATATAATTATTTATTTAAAAATAATGACATAAATATGTTATAAAATCACTACAAAAATAGCCATTTTGTTTAATGGCTAGTTTTGTAGTGATTTTATAACATATTTATGTTATAATTTTTAAATAATTATATTTGCTCTACTCTGTATTGACCACTCTTTTAAGAATAGTAATTGTTGGTTATTGGAATTTATTCCGTATACACCAATCCTATACTTTGTGTGTGTGTGTGTGTGTGTGTGTGTATATATATATATATATATGCCAAAATAAACAAATACTGAAATATTTGTTAAAATCTTACACATTAAAAAATGCTCAATTTCAAGTAGTAAAACCAAACTTACAGCGTGTTCTTATCTTTTTAAAATTTATATATATATATATATATATATATATTTTATATATATATATATATATATATATATATATATATATAATATATATATATATATATATATATGTGTGAATAGTGGCTCAGATAGAGGAATCAGAGAGCTGAGTTTGAATTCCAGTAAAATCCATTACATCCACTTATGTGCTAATACCCTTGGGAAAGGTATTAATCCTCTTCTCCCTCCAGCTATGGGTAAATAGCAGGACAGACTGGGTTCTATAGCCTTGGATGGCAACTGGTCTAGAAGAACAACAACTCTGAGTTCAAAACCTGCAGAGAGTTGTTTGGGGATCTTGTGGCACATAGTGCACCAGGTCTCTGCATTTGGCCCTTCAAAAAGTGTGGTTGGTTCTGCAAAAAGCCTTCACTACTATAATCAAATCATATGTGCTGGCTGTCGGTTCCTAGGAACTGAGCTGCTTGATACTCATACATCAAATATGATGTGAGAGTCCACCATATATATATATATATATATATATATATATATATATATATATATATATATATATATATCACACACACACACACATGTCCAGGCACCAGGGGAAAAAAAGCTCAACAGAGTAGTTGGCGTGAAAATATTTGTAGAAAAGACAGAGGGAAGCCACATCAAGTTTGTGGAATTTGTCAAGAATCTCAAGATGAGTAACAGAAGCACCTGACCAGATATGGCAACAGTATTCAATGCAAAGACGAATGGTAGATTTGTAAATGTGCAAGATGGACTCTGACAAGAAAAACCTTCTGGCACGATACAGTGACCCAACTTTCCTTGCAGTAGATACAGCTATTGATTCACTATAGGCATTCCACTTCAAGTCAGCTGAAAATGTAAGGCCAGGAAGTGCTCTCCAGGATTTTAGTATCAACCAGTTTCTTCTGGAGGCATTAAAATTTCCTGCTCCAGTTATCCACTGATTGGAGGTCTTTTTCAAGAGTGGTGACCAAGTTAATTTTGTTGACACTAGCAGATTTGCTATTGAGACAGGAGAAAATGGTAGTGTCATCAGCATAAATGCCTACTTGGGAATTGATGACATCAGGGATATCATTGATGAAGATCAGAAATGATGTAGGACCCAGGATAGAACCTTGGGGGACACCCACATCTATATGAAAGGATCTGGAAGTGAACTCATTCAAAACCACCTCATTTCACAATTTGATAGGAACAATTGGATTAAATCAAACATGTCCAGTCTTACCATCGCCCTGGAGCTTATGTAGAAGACCAGTATGCCAAACCCTGTTAAATGGCTTTGAGATATCTAGAGCCACAGCTTGAGCTTTGACATTATTATCAAGAGCTTGATATACATGTTCAGTAATGGCCGTTAGTATATCAGCGATAGATCTGGCAAAACGGAAGCGATTTTGTTTGTCAGAGAGTAGGCCGTGAGAGTTAAGATGCTTAACCGCATCATCATTGATTAAAGCCTCAAATACTTTGCCAAAAAGCAGTAGCAGGCTAATAGGGTGAGAGAGGGGTCAGAATGTTCTCCAGAGTTATTAAAATCAAGAACTACAGAGGAGGACTTCCAACAAGCAGGAAGCAGTGAGGCAATAGTTGTAAAGTTTGGAGAAAACTAGAGTCAACTTGGAAGCACGTTTCTTTAGGACAATGGCTAGGATCCTGTCACCTCAACTTGTCTTATGGGACTTCAAATTAACTGAATAGTGAAGGGATAGAGCCGGCAATAATTTCTAGAACCAAACTTACAAGATTCTATACGTGGTTTCATTTTATCAGCAAATAGTAACTTCACTTTTTTGAGGACATGTTGGCACTTGTTACAGAGACAAAGAGATGTCTATTGCAATTAGACGTGTCACTCTGGTACAGCCAAAAGAAGTGATTCTTGTGGGCTATAGCGACCGAGCAAGCATGCAGGTGAGAAACAAGGAGATAAATGCAGTTTAATTTGGCATTTCCTTGCTGGAATGAAAGCATCAATGCTGGCTTTCACCACAGCGAAGATCTCAGACATGCATTTATAAACAGGGTGATTAAAAAATGCATTTCAGAAGATGTGACGAAGGAACTCATGGTACGATTCCCAATCCGCATGTTGATAACAGAAAGATATTCTGTTGGTAGGAGGTCCTTGGCTGGTAGGGAAGTGAAAAGAGATGCTTACAGACTACTGCTGCATGATCATAGTTGCCAAGAGGGCAGAGCTGCAGAGCATGACATGAGTCTAGGTTAGAGTTAAAAGAGAGATCTAAAATTATATATATATATATATATATATATATATATATATATATATATATATATATATAATATAAAAATTCACCTTCCTCTCTGCCATGAGCTGAGAGCTTGGAGGAAAAATCTCCGACTTAAGAATAGCCAAAAGTCAGGTTTTGATCCTGGCTTGAGGCTATTGGATAACTAACCACACTGATGGGCTGTGATACAGTGAAACTGTCTGTGGATGACTATATATATATATATATATATATATATATATATATATATATATATTTGAACTATAATTCAATTCTTCATGAGCTTCTGATCCTTAGCTATGATGAATTAATGATGAACATGTCATTTTTCTTTATGATCGATTTCATTATGATTCTTCTGTGAAGCTTGGGGAGAAATTATACATTTTTATTGTTCAAAGTAGAGTCTAATAGTGTTATAAAAACCTCAGAAAATTCCAGTAGGTTATCTTGAATCATTTTTAAGATACAATAGTTCAAAGCTTAATTTAACAAGTAGACAATTATGCTTTTACACGATTTGGATAATTTTGCTGTTACACCTGGTATATATAAGATTTCTCACACATCCTTAGGAGAAGGCTAGATAGATAGCTTGATAGATAGATAGCTAGATTCTTTCTCCTTTTAACTCAATTTAATTGTTATTCAAATGTTCTATATATCCGAGCACTTTTGGCTATTCTTTGAGCCATTATCAAGAATGATTTTCATTTTTAACAGCATGTATAGAATTTATAACATCAACTATGAACACAGCCGCAATGTGCTGTGTTTGAAAACTAAAAAAAACATTCCAGTCAATCATAGCTAGGACCCACCTTGTAGACAGGGTTGATTCATCTTCATTCCCTTCATATTCCATTTGTAAGGAGGAAGTTCTACTTCTTCACATTTGTGAAACTGACTCAAAGAGGATGCTTTTCCAACCACTACAAACTTAACCTGTTTGTGTCTCTTACTGCTTACTCTTACCACAAACTCCTTCAGTAATGCTCTACCTCGAGTGGCTCTTGGATCTTGTATAGAATGAATACAAGTATAAAAAAAAACAACTATGATCTCAGGCTCTTCATATCTAGGGTCAATTGTAATCTATTCTACATATCCCTCTAATATGCGCCTTTAACTCACACCCTTGTGTGCCCTTATAACAACCTGTGGTGTGTAACGCAACAATTCAACTGATGATAGTAGGTAGGCACAAAGAAAACCGGTGTCGCACGTCCAACCTTCTCAAGAGCCGAAAACTCTCTGATCTGAAACAGCAAAACGAGCCTGCTTTATACAGCCGCGGACTGACCACGATTTCGCGTTAACTAATCGAGATCGCCCGGCATAAAACATGGGCGCCGCCATTTTGGTTTCTTTTGCTGTTGGAAGGACCAGAGTTTGCATACTGCACAGATTCGAACGCGTTTCCAAGGTAAGCCATTTTCACAATTTTCCCCATACAACCTCATTCAGTAACTGTATCCCTTGAGTGGCTCTTGTGGCTGCTATAGGGTGAAAAATATTATGAAGAATATTTGAAACAGGGTATATTTCTGCAGCAATCTTTCATTTAAATACTTAAATATCTTATTCAACAGCAGGAGAAACGCATCAAAAGGTTTAACATTCTTTGTCCGTCCCATTTAATGAAATGTCTGTATGTGTGGGTTGTTTACAAAAATCTGCTTGTCTTTTAAATGTGATAAACTCCAAATAACTTACTGGCTGATGTCTTGTTAGGTGTTAACAATCTGTGCTTATATATATATATATATATATATATATATATATTACACACACACACACATTTATGCATATATATATTTATAAATACATACGCGCTTTTTACACACATACATACATACATATATACACATTTATGCATACATATATTTATGAATACATACACACGCAAACATTTACGCAACATTTTATGAATACATACACACGCAAATATTTATGAATATTTATGAATACATACACAAAACATTTACGCATGCATATATTTATGAATAGATACATACGCAAACATTTACGCATGCATATATTTATTAGATATACACGCAAACATTTACATATATATTTATGAATAGATACACACGCAAACATTTACGCATGCATATATTTATGAATAGATACACACGCAAACATTTATGCATGCATATATTTATGAATACATACACACGCAAACATTTATGCATGCATATATTTATGAATACATACACACGCAAACATTTATGCATGCATATATTTATGAATACATACACACGCAAACATTTACATTTTATGAATACATACACACGCAAACATTTATGCATGCATATATTTATGAATACATACACACGCAAACATTTATGCATGCATATATTTATGAATACATACATATATACATACATACATAAATATAGACACACAGCAGAGACATACATAAATATATAAACACACAGTCATACATGAATATATATACACACACATAAAGACAGACACACAGAGTGTAAGTGTGCAATATGTGTTACTTTGTTTTATAATAAAAATGTTAACATTCTTTCCTTCCATCTCCGGAATTTACTTATGTTCTCATATTTCCAGTAAAAACTTCCATTGTTTAAAGAATGATTATCAATTTCTAAAGCTAATCTTCATTTGAAAGGGATAAATATGCTTATGGCAAGGCATCGTCAGCCTTTTAAGTGAGCAGCATTAAAAGCTAGTTCTGTTTTTTCTGTGTCAATATGATGTGTCCCTTCAGGACATGGACAAACAACTTCCTGTCCCTTGTAGCTTTGAGCAACATCTCTCTTTTCACTATCCCTAACACTCCCTACTCTGTCAGCTATTTAAGCTCCTTAGATAGGTTATGCACTGCATTACTCTTGCTTTCAATGTCCTGTAAGTGTCAAATTTTCTAAGTCCTCTTTCCTTATCATTTGTCCTAGAAATTTCAATTATCTATTTCTGATAAGTATAAGTTTCCTTTTTATTTCTGTTTTCTCTTCATTTCTCCCATGTTCAGTCTATTCCATTCTTGGCATCCTTCCGTAGAACCACATCTGTTGCCTCAAGTCTCTTCTTCATCCGTGAGATTGTCCAACATTCATTGCAAGGAGTGTCGATATTATGTAACAGTTCAGTATCCTTTTTCGTTTGTTAAAAATTTTTCTTGTTACTTAATATTTTGCTTAGCTTTTGGAAGGCACAGTGGAGTAATGGATTGTGGCTCAGATTGAGGAATTGGAGAGTCATGTTGAATTTCAGTCAAGTTCATTACATTCCCTTACGTGCTAATACCCTTGGGAAAGGCATGAATCCAACTCTTCTGGTCTGAAGATGCACGGTGGAGTAATTGATTGCAACTCAGAAATGAGGAATCGGAGAGCCGAGTTGAAATTCCAGTTGAGTTCATTCATTCACTTACGTGCTAATACCCTTGGGAAAGGCATGAATCCAACTCTTCTGGCCTGAAGAGGAACGGTGGAGTAATGGATTGCGGCTCAGACTGAGGAATCAGAGAACCAAGTTCTAATTCCAGTCTGATCCATTACATTCACTTACATGCTAATATACCTTTTATTTATACCTTTGCGAAAGGTATAAATCCTCTTCTCCACATCCCTAACCTCAGCTATGAGTAAATAGCAGGACAGACTGGGTTCTATAGTCTTGGGTGGCAACCAGTCTAGCAGAAAGTAATTCTGAATTTAAAACTGTTTGTAGCACATACAATAGAGCTAAAGAAACGATCATTTCCACTGGTTCAATGATCCTGACTACAGTCGAACTGGATGGATGGGTGGATGGATTGAAGACATCTTTTGGTATTTCAATGCACCTTTGAATTTCAGTGTTGCATTTTCAATTCTCTATTAAAACACATCAGAGATATTTAAATTTCACTATACATATAACTGCCCTTTTTGTTTATAATTTCTTTAAAACTTCCTTGTTGATCACATGCTCAGTCAATGATATTCTTAGCATCCTTCTGTAGAATCAACTCTGTTGCTTCAATCTTCTTCATCTGCGAGAAGACTGTCCAGCATTCACTGTCATATAGGAGGATTGATATTACATATAAAAGTAATATCCAATAGTAAAGATGTATGATTGATGCTATTCAATTTAACTTGGTAACTGTAAAACTGAACCCAGATTTTGCGTCCATTTTGTATGAGCATTTTGTAAATACCAAAATAATTGGTAATCCGAAGGTACTATATGTAAGGAATAGAGCAGAAGAGTAAAAATTGTTGAGATTCAATTAACATTTACTTGCATTATTTACATTATTCAGACTGTTATCCTCTCATCTCCATTGCTATATTCACAACGTTTTGGCCACTGCACGCTCCGGCCTTCTTCAGGTGATTGGAATTTTGAACCAAACCCTTTATTTCATCCACCCGGGTAGATTGTTCTAGTTCCACGTGCCATGCCTCTTCCAGATGCCTCAGTTAATTCCCTTTAATTCAAATCTAAGTTTTTGGTTCCCCACTGCTGTAGCCTGGTATTGAACTCACAAGTCTTTGGGTCTAGACATTAGATCTAACAGTGTCCTTGAGGAAGAGGTATGGCACATGGAACCAGAACAAGGGCAGAGCATAGAACAGCTAAAACACTGTAACTATGGCAATGAAAATGAGGATAACAGTCTGAGTAATGTAAATTTATGCAAGTAATCATTATACCTCATCTCAGAGATCCAATCACCTGAAGAAGGCCGTAGCGTACAACGGCCGAAATGTTGTGAATATGGCAATGAAGATGAAAATAACAGTCTGAGTAATGTAAATAATGCAAGTAATCATTATACCTCATCTCAGAGAGCCAATCACCTGAAGAAGGCCAGAGCGTACAATGGCTGAAATGCTGTAAATATGGCAATGAAGATGAGGATAACAGTTCAAATAATGTAAATAATACAAGTAATCATAATACCTCATCTCAGAGATATAGACAGATAAAACATTTGTATGAAAATCATGGGATTCTTTACTATATCTCTTACCCAGAACTGGAGGCCTATCTGAAATGTCATTGTTCCACTGGCAGCATAGATTTTTAGTTTCAGTTTGGCTTTGTGATAGTTCCCTGCTGCAGTTGGCTTAAGAAATTTTTGCTTTTTACTCTTGGATTTAATTGAAGTACAAGATATATTTATTTCCTTCAGACTTGCTATATTATTTTATGTTTTCATTTGTGCAATGTTCACTTTGTTGTTGTAGCATACCTATGGACGATAACAGGTATGTCCCTATTCACATAAAAACAGTAGTAAATACTCTATGTAGGTCTGCAGTTGGAGATTCATTGTGGAATTCACTTGACTCACTTCTAGCAGTTGAATAGTTCTTCTACTTGCCACTGGCGAATCTTATATGTGTTGTTCTTGTCCTAAGTATTATCGTTGATTGCCAACCTTCGTGTGATTATTCTATTCAGTAACCCTAGGTTACAACACTACTTGAAATTATCTCTTCTCCCCCAGCTACGGGTTGAATAGGCTGGGTTCTATAGCCTTGGTTGGCAACCAGTCTACCACAGAAAGAAATGGCAACCTACTGGAGAAAAACTTTTGCGTAATCAGTCATGGATCGAAAAAGAGATGATCACATATCAATTCAGTGTCACTTTTGTTTATTAGACATAGAATTGTATCACTGTGTCTTCCATAGCTTGCCTGATGCTTCAGCTAACCTGATTAATATTCATGAACTTGAAAATTTAGAAAAACCAATAACATTCTTGCTCTTGTAAATAAATACTTGTTACAAAATAAAATCCTTGCATTTGCATTGATAAAACCCTACAGAGGACGTAATGCATTGGTTAAGTTTTCCTTTGTTCATATTGTCCTTTTACAGATATATTCTGACACACACACATATATATATATATATATGTATATATATATGTATGTGTGTGTGTGTGTATAGTCATCCACAGTCAGACTGTTTCACTGTATCACAGCTCATCAGTGTAGCTAGACATCCAATTGCCTCAAGCAGGGATTGAAACCCAACCAATTTGGCATCTGTCAAAGATTCTACCCACAAGCTATCATCGCACAGCAGAGCGGAAGGGAAATTTTAATATTTTTTAACTATGCAAAAGATGTCAGTAGCTATGATAGTTCAATTTGAGTAGAAGAGAAGAGCATTGCATTAGCAGCAGAAGCCACTGTTTATAAAATACAATAAAAAAATACTGAGAAATTAAAAAAATTAAAATTTTCAGATACACTAGGTGATATATTAATATTTTTTCTTTTATTATTTCATTAGGTTCCTCGACTAGTTTTGGCCAACATGGCCATCATCAGAAGAAAAAGATCCCTGCCTGTTAGTAGCAGAGAACTACAGGAGTGAAAATATATATATATATATATATATATATATATATATAATGATGAAATGAACAAAGTCCAACAAATATAAAAATAACATAAATGATAAAATTTATATATAATGTTATTAATGTTGGAATTGTACTCTATTCGTTCTCATCGTACATGGATATATATTTATTTTAGGATATTAAAACATTACATGTTAAAAATCGCTACATTTTAACATCTTAAAATAAATAATATTTAGCTCTACTATGTATTGAGACCGCTTTTAAATTAAATGGTTTTCTCATTTTACCTGGATATATATATATATATATATATATATTATTAATTTGAAAGACTGTTTTTGAAACCAATTTTTCAGTGGTTTGCAGATAGAAAGGCATTTTAGTCAAGCAGGCTTTGTGGTAGAGAGCTTATATATATATATATATATATATGCATGCATGTGCACAGTGTGTGGCACTTTGGGAAAGTGCCTGAAAACCATACCATGTGTTGACATGCCTTGTGAGTGAAATTGGGTAGACAGAAACTTCAGGGGCCAGCGATAGATGTGCTAGCACAAAATCACAAGTCATCATGGCCGAGGGTTTGAGCATGCTGTCTGTTCAAATTGGTGATCACGTTAGATTCATTGATCATGCTAGTTTCCCAGAAAATGTAACTAAGGTCTGCTCAGTATAGTTGCAGTATAAACCACAGGTGGGCTCTGTGGGTGTTGAACAAACACAAATGTGCCTAATAGACAGGTATCCTTGAATATGAGTGGCCAGCTATACACATATAAATATATCATCTTCAACATAAATGAAGCTAGAAAAAAATGTAACCTAGTACACTGCCAACTGTATTTTGGCAAAAATCAGTGGGGGCTTTATTTTTGGTAGCAGAGCAGGTAACTGAAGATCCAAAATTTCAAAGTTCAAACCTCTCTACCTTGAGTGGCTCTCGAACCTTATATTAGGTTAAATTTAGTATATATATATATATATATATATATATATA
>CAHIKZ030000540.1:600000-615000 GCA_903632075.3 Acanthosepion pharaonis | reverse complement strand
TGTTTCAATACCATAAATATGTTTCCTCAGGCAATGTTAAACTACTGGCGAGTGAAATATTATAATATTGTTTCTGTCTAAATTTCTGAGATAAGGTATTATGTACACTATTTACATTATTCGGACTATTGTCCTCATCTTTGTCACCATATTTATTACATTTCGGCCGTTGTATGCACCGGCCTTCTTTAGGTGGTTGGTGGTGTCCATTACACATGGCACGTAGAACTAGAACAGTCTACCCCGGTGAGCGAAAGAAAGGCTTTAGTTTCGACATTCCAATGACCTGAAGAAGGCCGGAGTGTACAACGGCCAAAACGTTGTAATAAATGTAGCAACAAAGATAAGGACAACCGTCCGAATAATGTAAATAGTATTATATTGTAATATTACATTTCCATCTTCAGTATTAATTTTGTTATTTGATATGACTATAATATTTTTGGTAAAAATAAGTGTTACCCCCTTGATATTTTGTTTACTTTCGAACGCAAATTTAAATTCAAGTAATTAAAAAATTTTTTAAAATTTCTTTAATTGTTTATTTCTTCACCTTTCAAACTTAAGAATTGGAATGATATGAATATTTTTAACTTAATTCTAATGTTTTAAGCAGCAATAATTAAATAAACAAGTCTAACACAAAATTATGAATCATCACCATGAGAACACAATGGTCAGATTGTATTTGCACCTAAAAGATTTCAACAACTGCATGAAGAGTTGTGCTATTGACATTGGATATATATATATATATATATATATATATATATATATATATATATATATATAACAGTAAGATATATAATCTGGTGTTCTTATAGATATTTTATTTTTACAAAATAGTGCTCAATGTAAATTTACAGAGCTTAATATTATAAATTAATTGATTTAAAATGTTTTTTTTCGCTACACAGCTCTAACCATGTTTCAAAATTTTGAAACATGGTTGAAACATGGTTAAATCAATTAATTTAAAAAATATTATATATAAATCATGATTATATATATATATATATATATGATATATATATATATATATATATATATATATATATATATATGATAAATTAATTGATGGTTTTTTTTATGACAGTTCTAACCATGTTTCAAAAATGGAAGCTAAAAGCTTCGAATTTAATTTTTTAATTAAATTAAAGACATTAGTTCCATTTCATCCTCAAGTGAATTTTGGAGTAACTTATTTTTTAAGATTACTGGGTTTTAGAGGCACAACAAAAAAATCATAATTCATGTTTCTAAGGATACAGAGAAATCCATTGATCCAGACAAGGGGTGTCTGCAAGTTCATTATCACTGTATTTTGATGTATCAGTTATTAGTTACGTTTTGGTAGGGGGTAGGGAATTATTTTTCAATGAAATCTAACATCTGTTAAATGCATGTCGTCTGGATTTTTTTAAATTTATTGTTAACGGCAAAAATTCTTACAGCATTTTTTCTATTTGTATACTTAAGAATTTTGTGGGGGGTGTTTAGGTTAGAATATGTTTTATTTAACTACGATTTTAAAAATATTTTTAACTTTTTTTTAAGGCTTCATCAGAGAACAAGATACGGAGAAAAAGAAAAAAAAGAAATTCTGGTATTTTTACATTTGTGTTGTTTGATTTTCATTGGCTAATGCACATGAAACATAATTAACCAATGAAAATCAAACAACTTAATTTTTATATTGTCAACAGTATTTTTAGTTAAAAAAGAAAATATCTTCTGCTTTTATTTTGCAATATCCTTTGTTTTTAGCCTTTTCAAAGGTTTTCTACTTTATTAATAAAAGACATCTTTGATGCACATTAATTTAAATTTTCATAAGACTGCTTTGGAAATGATCACTTCAAATTTCCTTTTTTCTATTTATTCATTTCTGTCAAAAAGCGTTAATAATCTAATCTTGTATCAAATAAAAGCTCTCGTAGGAAACACAACCAATGTGTTTTATTTTGCTTGTGTAAATCCAGTGCCCCTGACCTGGTATCTATTTTTATTTTTAGGTTATGACTATGCTACATACTGGGATGTATCAAAAACATTTTCACTGGAGAAAAAAAGTTACTTTTTTTCGGTCTAGACTAATAATTCTCAACCTTTAATCTTTTCCCATGGACCACTTTTACTCTTACTATATTTAACAACTCAATACTATGGACCATTTATGTACACTAGTAAAATACATGGAAATTTTTGTGTAGCAATGTAAAATTTTTGTGACGAAAGACATGACTTACCTCGGAGTTCAAAAACGAGTGCAAACGTGTCTTGCCTGCAAAGTAGTGACGAAAAAAAAAAAATGGCTGCTATCGAAGACACAATTTATGCACGCCGATCTCGTCCAAAACAAGACGATATTTGCACACATGCAAATATCGGCCATGTCAGACTGGCATAAAAAGAAAGTTGCCAGCAGCATGACCCAAGTCGGGAGTTATTCGGTGGACTTCATGCAATAGAGTTGAACATACGAATTGACTGATGGACAAAGAGGAAGTTGAAGTAGGCATGGCCAAGTTGGTGTCTGTTTCACGACTGCCCGGTGTAACAGCTGAGAAAAGGAAGTTTCACAATCCATTTCCTTGAGGCAACCAACGAACAAAGGAAGAACAGCTGGTCTGCCGGTGAATGGCGCACTGCACTTTCAGACCCTCTTCTAGTCACTTTTTTATTTGTTAAATACACTTTTACTCTTAACTGTATTTAACAACTCAATACTATGGACCATTTATTTACACTAGTAAAATACATGGAAATTTTTGTGTAGCAATGTAAAATATTATACATACATAAAAATAAAGACACTTAAATTCACCTTCATCCCCGCTGCGTGCCAACGGCTTAGGGGTTTCGATCCTAGCTAGAGGCAACCGGACATCTAGCTACACTTACGAGCTGTCATACAGAGAAACAATCTGTCTGTGGATGACAATATATATATATATATATATATATATATATATATATATATATATATTGTGATGAGTAGTAATCCTATAGGTATAAGAAACTACACTTTTTCGGAAAACCTTTGGTGCCTTGATTTGCAAATAATCAAACCAATACCAAAGGGAAAAAAAGGTATAAAAAAAGAAAGAACCAAGAACATGTACATTAGCCAAAAATAATCATCTAGCATGACAAAAACCCCGATATGAGTACACAGAACAACTAAATAAAGCACTCAATACGATCAGTAGAGCAGACCTAGCTAAACCTAGAGAGCCAGACAAAACTACCAAGGTTTTTACCTAAGCGGATCATCAGGGAAGGCTGGATTCCCTGATGATCTGCTTAGGTGAAACCTTGGTAGGTTTGTCTGGCTTTCTCATTTATATATATATATATATATATATATATATACATACACACAGTGGAGTAGTGGATATCAGCTCAGATTGAGGAATTGGAGAGCAGAGTTTGAATTCCAGTCAAATCTATTACAGTCACTTACATGCTAATACCCTTGGGAAAGGTATGAATCCTCTTCTTTTCCCCCCAACTATGGGTAAATAGCAGAACAGACTGAGTTCTATAGCCTTGGATGGCAACTGGTCTGCTGCAGAAAGAAATGTTCAAACTGCTTGCCCACCACCCATCATTTACACACTCCATTTTACTTGAAAAAACATTATTATTATTTATTAAAAAATAGAAAATATAATATATTATAATAAAAATTATGAAAATAAAAATATTAAAAATGGTTTTAATAAACTCTAGGACCCCTATTGTAATACTGGTAAAATACTTACTCTATACATACTTTTTGCAGCCTGCAGTATAACATATTTTCTGTATGCTACACATTCTGTAATTAGGTAGGTATTTTTTGGAAGTAAATATTTGAGGATTTAATATCTTACCATATCAGCAAGTCAAAGTTAACAACTCTACGGTATTATTTGTCTTTCTGTCACAATATAGTATCACATTTTGGACCGATTATTAAATATTTGCAGTTATTATTTTATTAAGTAGATTTTCAATCATATAGAACAGTGGTTCTCAACATTTTTTTTTTCTAAACTATGGACCACTTTTATTCTTAATTTTTTTTTTGGGGGGGGGGATTCCCATAACCATTCGATGAAAAAAGAAAGCTTTTATTTTTTACTAATAGATAAATTTAGGCATTATAGATATAGTAATTTTTTTTATTTTGAAGCAAAACTATTTTAATGAAAATAAACTGTATTTAACAACTAAATTCTATTG
This sequence comes from Acanthosepion pharaonis, assembly GCA_903632075.3. NCBI lineage: Eukaryota > Metazoa > Mollusca > Cephalopoda > Sepiida > Sepiidae > Acanthosepion > Acanthosepion pharaonis. Next base: position 610,770 of record CAHIKZ030000540.1, on the reverse strand, counting down.
AACATCCCTGTAAACTAGTAAAATAACTCAAACTATTTTAAAATATGTGAGTAATTAATTAATTAAAAAAAAAGCGCAAATTTTTTCAATGAAATCCATGTGGTTGATGCTGCTCTGTGAATGTTTTTTTTTTTCATATTCAGCTTCATCAATGTCAATGATAGGTGAATATCACCTCTTTTAACAATCTTTTTTATATTAATTAATTTACAATAATATTTTATTTTACTTTATTAATATTTAAAATTAGTATTACTTATTAATATATTAAATTAATTTATATACAGTGTAACCCAGATATAAGAGAGTTGTTGGGACCGGAGAAGAAGTTTCTTATATCCGGGTTACACTGTAGTAAATTATAATCTTTATATAATTTTCCTTTATATATATATATAATATATGGACATAAAAAACAAGTCTTATCCAAAACAGATAACTGAAAAATTTTCAGTTATCTGTTTTGGATAAGACTTGTTTTTTTATGTCCATCGTCTTTGTCAAAATGAACTGAATTGTATTTTAATGAATATTGTCCAGAAGAAGGTTTATTAAACCAAACGTCAGACGTCGACATTTCATTCATTTTAAACAACATAATTGCATTTAAGGATTTTTGCTTGTTTTTCCAAATTTTTCTTCATAATATATATATATATATATATATATATATATATATATATATATATATATATATATATATATATATATATATATATATATATATATTTTATATATCCTTGTCAGTTTTTATTCAACTTTTACAATCAAAACATCCAATAGAGTAAAAGGGACGCTAAAACTTACATCGTTTGATCTTGTTTTCTGATAGTTTTAGAGTTGTTTTTCTATTTTTAGTATTTTAATATGGCATAGATTACTGTAGAAATTCCAATTCTCAGTTGTAACAACCATTCCGAAGTGAAATTGCTTTATGGACCACTGAAACCCCAATTTGCTATTTTTTTTTTTGTGTGTGGATCCCTAGTAATGTTACATGGACCCATCCCCAGGGTCCACATGGACCCCGGTTGAAAACCACTGGTCTAGACATTCTTTCAATTATCCTTATTTCTTTAAGAAAGTCATCAAACGCTCGTGGCTAAACTTACCTCAACAGCAGGTTTTCTTTCGCATAAAAAACTGATGGTTATTCGCTTCCAAGTTTCCATCAACGAACAAGTAACTCCTGTTAAAATATTTAAACCAGTTTTTTTGGCAATACAGCCAGATATTGTTTAATTTCTTTGGAATTCAGAAATTCTTTGAGTAACTTGAGCCGCTCTGAGGCTCTTTCTTAAATTAATTCCTCAAAATTGCCAGAATCAATTCTTGTATATAATAAATAAATTTAGCTTATATCTTTCACATGCTCAGAGAGAGGTCAAAGTACACTGACTCAAAAAGTGGTTTCCTTGATGGATAAAAGGGATGCAGGTTCAATTCTTTCTTTAGTAGGACTTCTCAATTGGTCCACTTATTAATTTCACTGCTTAATAAAATAAAAAGTAGGGATATAAATAAACTCAAAATAATACTTATAGTAATAAATAATGTTCGATAAGAAAATCCATTCAAGGATTACAGTTGTTCACATTTCCAGTACAAAATTGAAGCTTGCATATATAGATTGATGGAAGCCCAGTGAGAAAACATGCTTTCCTTAAAGTGGTAATTTCAAACTTACACTATCCGGCTGGCCTCCATGGCCAAACTGATGCAGGCGCACTTTGTGAACACCCACGGAGTGCATTTGTTTTTCATGTGGCAACTATGCTAAGCAAACTTTACAGTTTCTGCAAGACAGTGCACAATCTAGAATGATCAGCAGTTTTGGACAGCGCCAATTGGCTCAAACCCTCAGTCACGATGACTTGTGACTTCATGCTAGCACAACCACCAATGGCTTCTGAACAGTTCTGTCTACCAATTTCACCCACAAGACTTGGGTAATCTTGTGGTATGGTTTTCAGACACTCTCCAAAAGGTGCTACACATGGTGATCGCCGCCCATCCTTCATCAGATGGATATCAATCCAGGTAACCTACAGGGTATTCCAAACATAATCCTTTATTTAATCTACCAGGGTAGACTGTTTTCATTCCACTGCTCATCTCTAGGGATATCTTCTTAATTTTAGTACTTCTTAATTATTGCTCACCCAGCCCAGGGATTGAACTCACAATTAATATTTCATCAAATTCAACATCCAATGCTATTGTCCTGTAGAACATTATTAAATGTTTGGAATTCCCTGTAGGTTACCCAGATTGATATACCCCTGATGAATGCCAGAGGGTACAAATGCTAAAACGTTGTGATAACAAAAATGAGGACAATGGTAATGGTAATATTGTTTCCTTATAAGGAAACATTTGAAATTCATTGACCAAATAGCCAGTACCGCTTCCAGTTGAAATTTATAAAATCTTTCTATTAAAACAATTTTTCAGGAAAACAGGTTTCCCAAGTCCAGTAGCTGTTATCACTCTTTCCAGTATTGATGGGAGTTTCCTTCTTAACCTTTTGTTTGAAGTGGTGTGGAATGTCAACATCTTGATTATGTCATTATTTTCTCTTTGAGTTACATGTGCTATCCGTTTTAGTTATTGCTGCTGTTGGTAGTCCTCAAGTCATGTTGTTTCTGTTATTTGGTACAGTTCTTTGTAAGTTTGCAGTGCCAGTCCACAATGTTCAAAGAAGTATGCGTGTTGGAATGTGTCACGAAAAAAAAAAATGATTTCGTCTCTTTCTCTCCTGCTGTCATAGCGACGGACACAGTCTCCACTTCTGAGACTGAAAACTCCCTCCTTCTCATTCCAGCCCTTTACATAGAGCTTGGTAACTCACTTATGCAAAACACCAACAAGCCAACTACCAATCACAGTTCCAGCGCCTGCCCACCTCCACTCACTTTGGGGGTGTCAAGTTGACCGACCAACTCATTACAGTATGAACTTTGTGAAGACCCTCAGGCTTTACTCAGTCAAAGCCTTTTCTAACCATTGTTTTTTTTCACATTTTTCTTTATTTGTTTTTTTTTGTTTTTTTTTCAGAACTTGATTACCGGAGGCAAATTACCTATGGAAAAAATTCACAACAGAAGAACCAAAATCATGTAATATTATTTTGAGTTTAACAAGTTCTTCATTTCGTACCTAAAGAGAATACTATCAACACTTCCATGCCAAAGAATCACAATTTGATTTCATGATTCATGTGTAGATTCAATATTTTAGCCTATATGGCTCCATAGGTTACTTGCCATAATATGGAAGATCATATACAGAACTTTTGTAGATGAAACATGAACATGCCCAAGACTGAGACACTGAACCAGGAATATGGATACACAGACACTAACCTGTAGAAGATATCTCAGATGTCCTTGCATTGCATACTAAGAGACAATTTGCACTTGTATCTAGTGGTGGTATCCTATTGGTTTGTATGAACTGATTTTTAAAATTATAAAAGCTTAGCAAACCGGTTGTTGGATTATCCGAAAATAATCTTGTATATTAATAGCCGATGGTCTAGGTAAAATATTAGTTACGCTATGCACACCTAGTGAAACTCTAATAGACACATGCCTCCTATGGTTTTGAAGTTAAAAATGTGGCAAATCTTCATCATAAAATTGATAGGTCTTTCATTGGATTTTTGGGACTGAAGTGATTCAGTTCAAATATCAAAACCATAACACAGCTGATGACATAAGAGTCAAAAAGTACCATACTTCTGAAGCAGTTCCTGAAAATTTAGGATGCCACCACTGCTTGTACCCATACAAAGTGCAATTTGTAAATAAGTTGACAATGTTTAATTACTGTTATGGAGTGGTTTCACAGTGGAGGCTTGTATTTATACTAAATCGGTCCTAAAATAGGTTCGACGTACAAAACATTAGGAACTTGATATAATAGGTAATGACGCAGAGAAATCTAGTTGTAGTCGCTGATACTTTAGTATCCGACTAACAGTCATCCAGCATCGACTGACTCCGACCCACTGAGTTACCCCTACTACTCCTACTTATTATAGGTGGGAGAGTCTATTAACTATAGAATAGGTGTGTTCCACTATAACAATAACTCAGTTCAATTTCAGAGATTGGCTAAATGAATATATTGAATTTGTTAATTAGCTGAGTATGTGTGACAAAGCTCATTCCTATTTGAATGGATTTGGGTTCTTTTGTCAATTGTGTATTTTTTCATGGGTAAGTTCTTGGGTGGAGGCAATGAAAAATTTGACATGACGTTTTTAAATACCTAGCTGAATTATGGGACACCCTGTACAATCAAATTATCTAATAGACTATATTGAATCCAATACTAAATCAGCTGCTAGAAAGGTTGTTTCACCGTGTTGTGCTAGACAATTTTTCTCTTAAGAGTCACTTACTGTTATAGTGGAACACACCTATTCTATAGTTAATAGACTCTCCCACCTACAATAAGTAGGAGTAGTAAGAGTAAGGAGTCGGCTCAGTGGGTCAGAGTCAGTTGATGCTGGACAACCGTTAGTCGGATACTAAAGTATCAGCGACCACAACTAGATTTCTCGGCATCATTACCTATTATATCAAGTTCCTAACATTTTGTACGTCAAACCTATTTTAGGACCGACTTAGTACAAATACAAGCCTCCACTGTAAAACCACTCCATAACACTTACATATCTATAGGTCTACTATTCATTCATGTTTAGAATATTGCTGCCACATATGGTCCGGTGCCCCTCCTATTTACCTCGAGCTCCTTGATAAGATCCAAAGAAGAATCAGCAATATAACTGGTCCTGATCTGGCATCTCGACTTCAGTCATTTTTCCACCACCGCAAGGTTGCCTCCCTTTGCCTTTTTTTTTGTTTTTATAAATACTTTCAGATGAGTTCATCTCTATAGTGCTTAGACTCTTTGAATTTAAGTGCAGTACGAGACTGGTGATGACGTTTCACCAATTTACAGTCAAGCTGGCTATATGTAACTGTAAATTTTATGCTAACAGATTTTTTCCTCGCACTTCTCACTTGTGGAATACCGTTTATATTCAATGCTTTCCAGCCAACTTTAATCTGAAAAAGTTTAAATGCAATATCAATTGATATCTATTGTCCTCCTGATTGCTCTTTTGTTATTGCTCCTTAGCAATGTTCTTGTTTGTAACTCTTCCACACCCAGCAACCCCTTGTGTCTCAGTGGCAACCCAACACCATATTTCAAGGTCAAAATAAATAAAATAAATGCTGGTAAAATAAAAGCAACATGTTTTAGTTATTTGCTAAGTTTAACTTTGTCTGGCACAAGGTTACATCAGAAGAGCATTACCTTTAGCCCATTCAGAACCAACACTTCGTCAACAAAGGAATACAAAGCACTGATGACTAAACCAGAACCTTATTCGTTATATTCTTCTGAAGAGAAAGATTCCATTGCCTCAGAAACTATTTACTCATTAACAACTAAAGCCTTGCATGGGGTGGTGAACAAAAAAAAAAAAACAAAAAAAACACGGATGGTGAAGGCAAAAAGAAGTCAGTGAATACAAATCCCTAACATGCTATGACATTTTTAAATACCTAGGTGACTTTTGGGACACCCTGTACAATCAAAATATCCAGCAGACAACAGAATGTATATTGAAGGCAAAAAGAATACAAAGCCCTAATAAAAACTTTTGTAAATAGAACAATTATTATGACAGTTGCAGTTTTTAACAGCTTTCTGGCATCACAGCCTTGACATAATTAAGATAGTAATATTTATCTATTTTTTTAATTACTCCAAGGGGAAGAGAAAAAAAATAAAAGCTTGTTTCTCAGAAAATGCAATAACAACCCAGGGCAATTAAATTCATGATATGATTATCACAAGTCCTGTTTAACAAGTTGTTCATGTTTGGTCTACCACCAGTTCCATACAGCAGCATCTATAATGAGACCGCAAGGAATGTGTCATAAGAACGCACAGCCCATTCAGAACCAATGCCTCGTCAACAAAGGAATACAAAGCACTGATGACTAAACCAGAAACATATTCGTTATATTCTTCTGAAGAGAGAGATTCCGTTACCTCAAAAACTATTTACTCATTAACGACTAAAGCCTTGCACAACCCAACACCATATTTCAAGGTCAAAATAAATAAAATAAATGCTGGTAAAATAAAAGCAACATGTTTTAGTTATTTGCTAAGTTTAACTTTGTCTGACACAAGGTTACATCAGAAGAGCATTACCTTTAGCAATAATTAAAATTACATCCCTTTCCACTGCATTCTTTTTCAATACGTCTCAATTGCAGCATTCTTATTCTTAATTTCACTCAAAGTTGTTTTCTGTTGCCATAGCAGGATATGACAACACATCTATGAAATTCAAACAGATTCAAATTCAGGGATGAGAGTCATCTTCAGTGGCAGGATAAACTTTTTGTACAGTAAATGAAGTAACATACAGTGAGATAAAAACTAAACTTATGATACTGGCAAATTGATTCTAAAAGCATGCTCATTTAATATGGAATTTATAACAGAAAAAATACCAGATGTTATGAATCATGGTGTTCTTTACTAAAGGCCAAATCATAGTGCATCTCTTGCCCAGAACTGGAGGCCTATCTCAAATTGCATTATCCCAATGAGAGTGAAGATTTTTAGTTCCATTTATTTTGAATTTTTTAGTCAGTTATGTGCATGATACACGCTTAGGCAATCATGTATCTTTCGATACATGACTGACGAGGCAGATTTTTCCCCACAGTAGTTTGCCATTTCTTTCTGCAGTAGACCAGTTGCCATCTATGGGTATAGAACCTGGTCTGTCCTGGGTGGAGAAGAAGAGGATTCATGCTTTTCCCAAGGGTATTAGCACCTAAGTGAATGTAATAGATTCGGCTGGAATTCGAACTCGGCTCCTCAGTTAGAGTCGCTATTCATTACTCCACTGTGCCTTTGAATTTTTACCAAACGTATAGTGAAATGTAACAATTCCATTGATTTAAAGAAATAGTTTATTAATCCAATTTTTCTAATCTTTCTTCTATATATAAAATTCTATGACTTCTGTTAGTCCATCCGTCCATCACACCCTCTAAAATAGTCATACATTGACTGATTGAAACCAAATTTTGGGGAGAAGTGCAAACAGGTAAGGAGGTACAAAGTACAGTTGGTTTTACTAAGCTGTGTAGTTTAGTACTGTAGAATAACAATACAATAAACAACACTTACCGGTGTAAGAGTCCCAGCTAGCGTCCAGCTGGCAGACAAAAATAAAGCAGATTGTAACTTAATACAAACCCTGCAAACTAACTGAGAAATCAAGCTGGTATTTATATAGAAATACTTCCACTCAGGTACCAGCAGCCAATCACAGCCCAAGCAATGGACTATCCCACTTTAGCATAATGAGATGCTCCATTGCACCATAAATAACTCTTTCTCAATGTTGAATTAGTATTCACTCAGCTTGCTCCACAACTGAGTGTTTATCTTGACCACGTGATTGTTCGACAAGTACAATAAATTTTAATTCATTTTTTGGGAAAAATTAAGTTTTATTATTTAACAAATAAATTACTACCACTATTTTAAAAACAATATAAAATTTAAAATAACAAATACTTACTTCATAAAAATGCAATATTCACTGTTACATATCTTTTCTTTATATATATATATATATATATATATATATATATATATTAAAGAAAAACAGACCACTTTAAGGTTCCATTATAATAATTTATTTCACCAGAGCCCTTTTAAAAGACACTGGATCATCAGATAGCACTTCCAAAAAATGAAACAAAAAGTGAAATGAAAATTGATGGGTAGTGTAAGGTTTTGCAATTTAACAGAGAGTGTAATAAGGAGTGGTTAGAGAGACATGGTAGAGTTTAGGGAGGGTTTAATTTAATATCTCTCTCAATCATACTTCGTATTGGGGGAGGAGGAGTGACCAGATATATATATAATTCTGGTAAAGTATAATGCACAGTAGTAGCACTATAAATATAAACACAGTAGAGAGAGTTTCAAATGGGCAGAGGAAGTGATAACTTCGTCAGTACTAAATATTGTGATGATTTCAACAAGTGCCATCACGTAAAAAAAAATTTATAGTATTACAAATGTTGCAAATTTCGACCAAGAAAGTTCATTTTAATGTTTCATTAAATTTTTAAACAGACTATTATATTCCTTTTGAACAGGAGTGGAGATTCATCCCTGGTTTCCTGTTTAAATTGGGTTTCTTATTCTTTCTAAAGTCTTTCTCCCAGTAGCCTCTTGCATCCTAGTAGCATTATCACCTTGATTGGGGTGAATTGATTAAAGAAAATACATAAGCATTCTGAGTTCATTGACCAAGCAGTGAATGTTACTGTTAAGTTGTAAGGTGATCTTTACTTTAGGCCAAGTCATAGTGCAACAGAAGGCAAGATCTGGAGGCCTATTTCAAATCTTGTTGTTCCGCTGGAGGTGATGACTTTACTTTTGATTTAATTTTGCAGTAGCCCATGGCTGTAGTCAGCGTTTTACATTTGGAATAAATTTAGCTTATTTGATTGAAGTAAGTATAAGATATATTTTTATTTTCTTTGGACTTGCTTTATCTTTTGTACAAAGTTCACTAAAAAAAAAAAAAAAAAAAAAAAAAAATGTAATTTAGGAAAATTAGTCTTGTTATTTAAAAAAAAAAAAGTATGTCTAAATTTCTGATTGTAACAATTTACACTATTTACATTGTTCAGACTGTTGTCTTCATCTTTAATGTCATATTCACAATGTTTTGGCCATTGTATGTTCGGGCCTTCAAGTGATATACATTGGAATTTCAAACCAATATATCACCTAAAGAAGGCTGGAGTGTACAGTGGTTGAAACATCACAAATATGGCAATAACGACGACGGTAACAGTTTGAACAATGTAAATAGTATAAAATAAATGAAATAAAAATGTTATTTTGATTTTGTTTCAGGTCATATTGTTATTTGACTTCAAAGATCCAGTACAGTTTTTGTTTCATTAAAACCTTTTTAACATGGCTAATTAATTCAAAGATTAACCTTGTTAATAAGGCGGAAAGTGATGAATCCAAAGCTCTGCCAAATTTATTGATTGTAATAAGAGCTTAGTAAAACAAAAAAAAAAAAAATACCAAGATAAAGAGGTTTGACTTTTCAAGCCAAATTAATTATGTTCTTAATCTCTACTTTTTTTCTTGGAATTTCTTAAGCCAACTACTGCAAACTCAAAGCAAAACTAAAAATCTTTGCTCCCAGCAGAACAATGAAATCTTATTTATTATAAAACGCAGATTGTGTGTGTGTGTGTGTGTGTGTGTGTGTGTGTGTGTCTGTATGTTTATATATTGAATTGGATTTCCTACATTTTTCAACCAATTTCTACAAAACTTCACAGGACTGCATAAAATTACCTTGTGGTGGTTCTAACAGCGGCAAAAAATTAGAAAAACACAATTGTTTTTTTTACTTACAAAAATCAATTTGAAAACACGATTAAGAGGCATGACAAGAATGAAAGGGGACAACTCATATCAAGATATACTTATTATAAAACCCAGTTTTTTGTGTGTGTGTGTGTGTGTGTGTGTGTGTGTGTGTGTGTGTGTGTGTGTGTGTTCATTTATATATGGGATCAATTTCCTACATTTTCAACCAATTTCAACAAAATTTCACTTTTTTTTTTTGGCAGGTAGTGTTTCTTATTTCCTTGCACACTTTTTTCTTTATTTTTACATTCAGAATGCTTTGAAAATTCCATTTACAAGACAATTGTTTATAATAAAATTCTATTCAATCGGTAGACTCATAACAATTGAAAACAATGTTTTTGTTTGAGTTTGACCAATTCGTCAAAAAAAAACAAAAAAAAAAAAACAAACTAATTAAGACATGCGTGTCCATCAACCTTAAACAATCTTTGTCAATTTTATTTTTCAGTCTTTATGATGGTCGATACTTGATCTATCTCTTACATCTCCGGGCAACGATAAAACTGGAGTTCTGAGTAAGAGTTGCAATATGATTTGGCCTTTAGTAAAGAACATCATTGTCTGAATCAAATTTAATAAGGAAACTTTGTTTTAAGAGAAGTTGATCAGTGATGATCACAATATGATGTTACTAAAATAGACTTTGCATTCAGTGTCAACATCAAATAAGATGCATCAGCACACTTCCTTTGTTTAATTTTTAATCATTTTCTATATAATAATGCATGAATTTCAATATGTCTTTTGCATTAATACAGCAAAAATAACACCTCATAGCAAGATGTTGGTTATCATATCATTAATAAAATGCTCTTAAAAATTAAAGCAATTTCCAGGTCAATTTGTAACTTATTAAAGCTCCCCTTGAATGACTTTCCTTGCAAAAAGATGATTACTTAAAATGGGGCAACCTACAGGGTGGATACTTGTAAACTTAAGTAGAGAATCGACCATTGTTTACTGCTAGCCTCGGGCAGAAGGCCGGCCGTCGTTTACTGGCGGACTCGGGCAGAAGGCCGGCCGTCGTTTACTGGCGGACCCGGGCAGGGAGCCAGTCATTGTTTACCAGCAGACTCAAGCAGAAAACCAAGTACACTTTACCAGCAGACTTGCACAGGGAACCAACCATTGTTTGCAAGCCAGTTTCCCTACATTAAACTGTTAGGGTTAAGTCGGAGAAACTTATTTGGATAAATCTTACTGGTTAAATCATGTATCATGTATTGAAAGGTATATGATTATCTA